>JAODAH020020257.1:0-12506 GCA_027574865.2 Coproporus ventriculus | reverse complement strand
TATTCAAAATTTATTTTGCATGTAAAATTATTTTAATTTTTAAATTTTTTACTAACAACTTGATAAGAACAATAATTACATTCAAAATTAATATTTATTAAATGTTGGTATTACTAAACCAAAAAATTAACAGAAAAAGCAATTAAAATAATTCCATTTTATTGAAAAACTCTATCCGGAGACAACTTTCTTCTTATAGAATCTCTCGATATCTTCAAAAGATACTCTTCTCTTATATTAGTTGCTCGCACATTGCCACCATCTCTACGATAGCAGTCTCCTGTTATATCAATCTTGTTTCCACTCTTACTGAAAGCTGCACGTATAGTTCAGTCACTACAATTTCTTTTAGGTGTTTGTGTCAAATTTTTTACATAAGAATTTTATAGTTATCTAACTGGACCCATCGCGCGTTGCTGCAATCTCAGAAGTCGGAAAAATTTAAAATATCAAGTTGAAAAGTCGACAAAAATGAAAATTTCAAGTCGGAAAGTCGGAAAATTTGAAAATTTCAAGGAGGAAAGTAGGAAAAACTGAGAATTTCAAGTCAGAATGTCCGAAAAATTAAAAAACTTAAGACTATAACCTCAAAAATCGTTTTATAATCACACAATAAGGTTTTCTGTTTCTTAGCTTGTTGTTTCTCTTTGTTTCTTCTTCACCTCATATTTTACATAGTAACCACTTAGTTCATTCAGATCTGCTTGCAGCGTTAATTAAATGGTTATCTGTGAAGCTGTCATTCTGGTTGTTTATAATATTTGGAGCAATAGCGCTGAGGCCTTTTAATTAATTATCCATCTGTTTAATGATTTTTTTTAGTGAAATAATTGTTTTGCCTTTAAGTTTATTAGCTTGTTGTAGTTCTTGTATTTCAGTATACATAACTTTTTGGTATTGCAGTTACCTGGTTTCCAGTCAGAAAAAGTAGCCATGTATAATTATTCAGAGGTTGTATCTGCGTATTTCCTAATTAGTGCATGTTTCCTTGAAAATCTTGGTGGCATATTTTATAAACTTGAAAAGTTTTTCTGTAAGTCACCAAATATGTAACCGAGGTATTTAAAGGTTATCAATTAAGTAACTTAACTATTTTAAGGTGGTAAGATATTAAGCAATGAATTTAAAGATCGTATTTGGATTGGTAATAATTTACCTTTCTATCTCAAAGTATATATATAAGCGTTTCAATGACAAAAATATCACAATCGAGAGTTTTAAGGTTGCAACTAAATAAGTACATATAGTTTTTTACCTTGAAAACTTTTGTGAACTTAAAAGTTTTTTATTGGTCAACTATATACAATCTAGGAATTTTAAGATAGCCAAGTATCAAATTTAAAATTTTGATCGACTATACGATTTATTTCGCGAGTACATCAAGGGTACATCAAGGTAATACTTAAAAATCTCAAAGCCATATCTAAGAATTTCAAAATCATATATAGATATTTTTTAAGTAAACATTTGCTGACTTTGAAAAACTTATTTGTAGCTATTGAAGAATACAACCACAAGGAATTTTAGAGATAAAAGAAGGTTCTATCTAGATTTTCAAAGGTCAAATTCTATAATTCAATGAATGATAAGTTAGGTGGTTATGATAGTTACTAAAAATGTTCATGCTGCATCAGGTAAGAGTTTTATTTCAAACTATTCTTTAGGTATACAAATTATGTTCAATATAGAATAGTATTAGCTATGCATCTAATCTTCAATTGTGAAGAAATCACCGAGACATTTACTAAGATATATGGGGTCGAATGGTTTTGGCAAATCGACATCTTTATAGCAGAAATCCCAAAATTGTTGTTCCACTTCTTCTCCTTGATTTTTTGCTATGTTTTCTCTAAAAATTGCTACATCGAAGACTTCTGTTTCTGAATCCATGTACCCAGCAATGGTGAACCAACATTTTAAAAAATCAATAACCCCGACACAGGGTCTTAGGTCGAATACAGAACCAAAAATGTTTGAAGAGTGTCCTGTTTCTTTGTGGCAATAATTGTCGGCTCCTCGGGCATCTCTTATGTATGAAGGATTCATTTTTATTTTAACCTGTAAAAGAATTAGCAAATATATCAATTCATTCCTTTATTTGAAAAGACACCTCCATTTTCCATAAAAAATTATACAATCCAGTATTGTTACATTCTTATTCCACTCATTCTAAGAGCAAAATTAGAAGAAATTTCAAGATAAGAAAATTAAAAAAATTAATTAATTACTATTTTCACAACGTTACACCTCTTTGTAACACATTCCGTTCACAATCAGTCCACCTTTATTCCACTAATTATAACATGAAAATTAAAAGAAATTTCAGAATTTAAAAAGAATTATGGCATAAAATCTCAATTTTCATGAAAAATCACATTTTCATTGAAAAATACAATAGTTACATAACCCAATAAAAGATGAGTTAAATGATTATAACTGTTGAAAAATAAACTTACGCGGTCTCCATTTGCAACAGCTACCAAAATAACCAGAAGAAAGATTTGAAGATTCATTTTGTCGAATCTTTAGTGTAGTAAAGTTCAACTGTTTCTACAATTTATATACCTCCCGTTATCGCCGTTTTGTTTTCAATTTGCTGTAGAAGACCATGAGATTTATTAAAATTCATTTTTTTTATATATTTTGAAAGTTAAATTTTGAAAATAATTTGTTTTGTATGTAAAAATATTTTAATTATTTTAATTTTTTAATATTTTTGTCAACAACAAGATAGCAGCAATAATTTTATTCGAAATTATTAAATAGTTTATCGGTAGTTGCACAATATGCATGAATTACATTCTTGTTGAAAATTCTCATTTCCTTTATCTTCTTCCTTGTCAAGTTAATTTTGATACAACGCCATGCACCAGGAGATAGAGATCTTTAAAACGATGAGTATAGAAATCATTTGGTACCATTTTACCTTTTTCAAATATGAGCTATCTTCTAGCATCCAACGCATCGCAACTATATAGTATGTGCAGCGCAAATTCTGGTGCTGTACCATATAGCCGACAGATGCATCACAATGATACTTAACTTTCTTAAGATGCTCCCTAACAGTCATCAGGCCAATCAGGAATCATTCGGTTATTTTTAACTGCGCACTACTTAAGATCAATAGTTCTGCAGCGTGATTAGAGTCGGGTCCTTTTTTGATGGCCTTGCTGTGATGCCGGTCTGGTCTTTTTAGTCAGTATTTCTTGTGTTTATTGTAAATCCAATTTTTGACTGCTAGACAATCTTGATTTCTACGTGACACCTAAGGCAAGTTTTGGTCATATGAAAGGTATAGAGGCTCCCTATATTGCTGGCTTATCAATATTTTCATTTTCCTCAATCAACGAATGATCTGGAATCCAGGCAAGTGGACCTTGTTCTATTTGGCCAGGATATTGAGTGTCCCAAAACATTCTATTATTCGGATGTGAAGCTTGACTAGTCTTTGTATAATGTTGTTTTATGCGATCTTTTAACTATCGCACCAGGGCATCATATGTGATTGCAGATCTAATCACTCTAGTATAAAGCCAGTATACCATCCTTATACTGAACCTCTATTGTCTATCATACAGTCGTCTAATTATCGGAAGGCTAATTTCCAGGTATTTTACCTCCCCCGAGTTTTCCAATTTACTACCATTCAGAAAGCAAAGTTCTAAGCCCTGTAGTTTCCCTCTGCGTATAAAAGGCATTATGGTGGTATCAGGGATTGACACCTTCAGTCCTTTCTCATAACACCATCTGTTCACCACGATTAGTGCATGCGCTCCCGGATTGTGTTGTTAAATTTTCCCTCAACGAAGATGACTAGGTCATCTGCGAATCCGAAGGAAGAGAAGCGTTAATTGCTAAGCTTCTACAGCAGTCCATCTATGACCAGGTTCCATAACAGAGGTAAGAGGAATACAGAAATTAAAGTGACCTGTTAATAATAACATACTTTAATTCTCTCTCTCTCTCTCACATACACTTTTTGACAGCATATACAGGGTGCTTTTCTTATTGCGACCATTAAAAGATTTTGTACTTCCATTTGAGATAAAAAAATTTAAAAAATTCACCGATATACAGTTAATTAAGACGGATTAAAGTAAAATATTTTCAGAACTATATCACTTCCGGAAATACCAGAAGTCATTTTTTTAAATGTAGTTCTTGACCGATACGAGAACGATACGATATTTTCAAAATTATCATATCGGTCTCGGATTTTATTAAAAATTTTCGTATAGTATCGTTCTCGTACGCGAATTCGTCTGCTCGTCTCGATCTCGCCGAGATTTCTCGCTTACTCTAATTTAAAAATTATTACCGGTTCACTCACGCTGCCTTGGGGAACACCGAAAATATTGGATACAATTCGGTGCATTCGCTACCTACCTTGTTTGACCATAAATTATCTCTCTGTCAGGTATGATTTTAATAGGAAAAAGTGCGGGCGAGGGAGAAGCCTCTTTAGCTGAAAATGCAATCCGATATGCTACACCTTATCAAAAGCTTGGGATATGTCTAGAAAGGCAGCGGAACAATATCTTCTGGCATTTAGATCCCTGTTTATTTGGTTAACCAGTTCTATTGTGCCATGTTTATTACGAAATCCAAACTGATGTTTTGGGATTATTTTCCTTTGTTCTATTACTGTTTCGAGCCTGTTGATATACAACTTTTCAAAGATTTTGGAGAGCATTGGCAACAAGCTTATGGGTCTGTACGATGATACGTTTTCTGGCTTTTTCCCAGGTTTGAGTATCATTACTACTTGTGACACTTTGCAATTGCTAGGGAAGTAGTTAATACGCAGTATTGCGTTGAATATAAATGTTAGGAGCTTGTAACTTTTATCAGATAGTTCTTGTAAAATTTTCACAGAAATCAGGTCAAAACCGGGCGCCTTTTTTATATTGATCTCAAGTCCAATTGTAATGGCACGTCTAGCGAATCTATTACTTTATTTTCTTCGTCGGTTGATAATTTTGAGGAAAAGGTTGAAATACTTTTTCTATGTGCTTTGAGAAAGCTTCGGCCTTCTCTTTGACATTTCTTGCCCAGGTACTATCTGCATTCCGAATTGGAGGATTGGGAGATTCTTAGTTGTTCTCCGGACCAAGTAGTTGGTGGTTTCTGTTGGTGTGAGCCTCTTCAAGTATTCTTCGATGCCAATATTCTGTTCTTATTGTATCAGGTCTTTTAGTTTTTTAGTTGCGTTGTTTAACTTCTTTTTGTTTTAGTCAGTTCTAAAGTGCTGCTATTGTTGCCGCAAATTTCTCTTTACTGCAATTTTTTCTTTACGTCCGGTGATATTTCAGTTTTTCTGTGATAAGATTTATAGTTAGGAGGAGTAGCAAACCATGCTGCCTCTTGTATATTTTTTGTTAGATGTTCGACTGCTCTTTCTATATTCAGCTCGGTTGTTAATGGTTAATCTAGCGGAATTAAATCAACTAATTTTTCCCTAAAAACTGTCAAATTAGTTTTGCTGATATGCAAGGAGGGTTGCTTTTCTTTATTCAGAATCGCTGAGTGAACAGTTAACAATACTATTAAATTAACTGACGGCAGATCAAAATTTAGTATCGACTTCATTTGTAATACAGAAGTGTATAGCATTTGCAATTTTATTTATATCTGTTGGCCTATACGTTCGTTCGCCAATGGATACGTGTTGCAAGTTATTTGCTTCCATTGCTTTATGGAGTTCTCAGCCATTTGGAGTTGTTAATCGAGAAGCCCATATTGGATGTTTTGCATTATAATCTACACCTGAAATGAACTTGTTGCCTAGTGTTTTAAAGAATTCTTCAAAGTGCTCCTTCTTGTTATTCTGTCTTGGAGGGCAGTATATTGCTGATATAGTTATTGATCCGTGCTCTTCTTCAATAGTTACGCTGGTGGCTTGCAGATCATCTTTGGTGAATTTTTCTCTTTCATAATGTTTTATACTTTCGTGTATGATTATGGCAGTTCCTCCGTGTGCTTTTTCACCAGGGTGTCTTGTATGGTAGAGCATATAATTAGGAATCCGCAGATAGTGTTTATCTGTTTTTTCTATACATCAATAAAAAATAATCATAACATGCCCTTTTTCCTCTGTCGGGAAATGTTTTTTATAATCATAATTTTTGATTCATAAATAAATATAATAATAACATTGTAACATGATATACCTCTTTTGGTTTTATGTAAAATTAAAAAAACATAGCGAGTTATATGTACAAAATTTACTTTGTTTTTGTTTTTTCCCGCGTAAATTTTTAATCCCAAAAATTATTTTATCGTACGATATAAAAATAGAATTTCGCCGATACGAGATTATCGGATGATCATTTCTCGTCTCGTATCGGACAACCGATATTCAGAAAATATATAGATATCTTATATGGTATCGTCTCGTTCTCGGTGCCGATAACGATAACGATATTTATCGGTTCTCGATGAAGCACTATATAAATGGCAGCTACCAATTACTGTTGCATTTCTGAATTCTACGTTAAAATTTTAAGTTTAATGCACCATAATTGTCATAATCTAACTTTCATAGTTTTTCAGATATTCAATTATTTCTTAATAAAAATTGGGTTTTAAAAGTTTAAAGGTCAGAAGTTTAATGTCAAAAGTGTATAGGGTTATATGTAAAGCTCGGATTTATATGCAAACTTCATAGTTTTGCATTTTTGCATATTTAGTTCTATTTGTGAATATTTTGCATATTTTAATGGAATTTGCATATACGTGCATAATTTATTAATTTTAGTGCATATTTGGCTATTTTGTGGCTACATTTTGACAAATTAGTATATTTCAGTAAATAGGTATTTAAATCTCATTTACACCTGCTTTCAGAAATTTTATTTCGGTATTTACAATCTCATTTGGCAATATTAAGATTCGTAAATACCTAATTTTAGAAAGAAACTATTGTGAGATTAAAGCGGTCAAATTTTGCATGAATATTTGTTCATCTTGTTAAATACTGGTTGAGTCATTGAGAGACGAGTATTATGACCCTACTATTTGTACCTTCCTATTGTTTGTCAAAAAAAATATAAATTTCTTGTCATTCAAGTACAATTTAGTGAGAGCCATATATCTTTGCACAAATATGCCATCTTTATTTATTTTTTATTTATTTATTTATTTTTATTTTTTTTTTCGTTAAAGGGTGAAAATATTTGTTTTTATCACAGTTTGGGTCTACAAGTGTCATATGCAGCTCTCGGAAGGCATCTCTGAACAGGCTATGGAAATTTTCATGAGAACATGGTCGTAAGAGCTTAAAAAAGTCTTTCGACAATATCATTTCAAAAATGGTTTATGAGTAATGGAAAATTTTTTGAAGGAGCTAAAAAAAGGTCATCATTTACAAAGGTCATTTACATTTTTATTTTATACTTTTCTAAGGTACAAGTCCAAATTTTTTATTTTTCCTTCCGGATATGGAATTCCATATGCGAATATTTCTGCCTATGGAATGTTCCATACCTGTCAGAGGGAACTCTCCGGGCCTGTCTCTGAAAAATGCATGGATGATAACCAGATGCCTACCCTTCCCTGAACTTGCAAATGACCACTCGACCTCATTTTTTATTTCCATTCTATGTTTATTTTTGATTATTGTTCATCCCACTCAATATCTTTTTTCTTTCGTTTCTTTTGTGTTAAATATAAAAAAACTAATTTTTAATTTTAAATAAACTTATTTGTTAAGAAATAAATAAAATTTTTGCATATTTTTTTGCATATTTCGTGCCTTTTTCGGCATATTTTGCAAAATTATCTGCATATATGCGCATATTTCAATATTTACTTTTGCATATAAATCCGAGCTTTAGTTTTATGTTATAGGCTATGGGCTATAGGTATAGGCTATAAGCTATAGGTTATAGGTTATTAGTTATAGGATATAGGGATGTCAAAAATGGGAATGTAAAAGTGTAAATGTCAAAAGTGTAAATGTCAAAAGTGTATTAATGTCAAATGTGTAAATGTCAAAAATGTATTAATGTCAAATGTGTAAATACTTATATAACATTTTATTTAGCGTTAAATAAATCAAATTGAAATTTGGTGGATATGTTACCTACCTTGAGACTTAGAACTGCATACATTTTCAGCGAAGTCGCTATAGAGGCCGAACGAAATCTACAATTGAATAAAAATTTTTATCATGAATTTGAAACCAATATGTGAAGAACTGGATAGTTTTTTGGCCAGATCGCACCATTATATGAAATTTGTTATGAATATGACTACCTTAAAGCTCCTATAAATAAATTGCCAAAGAAATGTACGGGAAGTATATTGAAGACCACTCCTGCTTTTTTTTATTAGTTTATTTTCTTTATTCTTTTCTTTGCGGGTCTTGGTTGTTCATTAATATCTACAAAAAAGAAAAAAGCGGACAAACCAAGAAATCAGCAGGGGTTTCTTTTTCTTTTTTAAAAACAAATGAATAGTGGTACATAACTTGAGCAATTTCCAGTTCTTCTTCTATTAGGTCTATTAGTGCTCGTTTTGCAGTTTCACCTCGTCCTCACAAAGAACTATCATGTTGTCGCAACTATTTTCGCACTTGAGGCATACATTGTAACACTGTAGACACTGACAAAATTGATTGATTGACGGAAGCTGTCGAAAGAAGATAGGGGTTATGCCATTGTTTATGCTTCCGGAAATTGTGCCAACTGCAGGAAGTAAAATATTGATATCTAGGGTTAAATTATTGCTATTTTCGTATTAATCTCTATTTTTTTTTATAATAAAATATAGCCTATATTACGCGTTGATAATGTAGCTTTCTATATGTGAAAGAAATTTTATTCTTTATTATATTAGTATAGATAAAGCTATTTAAGCGTTTTTTTTTATATAACCTATATTTAGATGAATTTTTATTTACAGATTTACAGATACTATTTTGTTTATTCCGACATGTTTCGCCGTTTAAGCATTATCGAGGAATGGCTGGTTTGTGTTGAGCCTGCTTGTTTATATGAGTCCGCTGAATATGGCGTCCTATTCGCAATTTATCTGGGTGTTTATTAATTTATTTGTTTTCTTCCCTTTGTAAATTTACATTGCTTCTGTGATGTTTATTTTTTGCTTTTTGGAATTATGTGTAATATTTCCACGTTGTTTTATATTTCTCCATATTCATGTTTTTGTTCTAGCAGATGTTATGCCAGATTTGAGTCCAGTTTTTTATTTGTGTATGTTTTCATATGTTCTTTATATCTTGTTCCTATTGAGCGATCAGTTTGCCCTATGTAGAATGCGAATTAATTTTGTATACTCCTGGATTGTCGTATTTGTCGTTTTGTTCTATATTTGTGTTAAGTTTGTGTTGGATTGCGTTTTTTGTTTTCAATGATATGGTTATGTTTTCGTTTTGGAATAAGTTGGTGATTCTGTACGTGTATATTCCTATGTAAGTAAATGTGGGCCATGGTCTGTTCTTCTTTGCTAATTCATCTTGTGTAATTTGTATTCCTGGCGTGTTTTGTTGTATTCGCTTATTTTTGATTTTCAAATATGAAAATTTGTGAATTTTGTTGATTATTTTTTAATTGCATCCGTTGTTTGTTGCTATTTGTTTTATAATGCTCATCTCTTTATAGTAATTTTCTTTATTGAGATTTGTTCCTTCCGGAAAGTCAGAAAATTTGAAAATCAAGGAGGGAAGTCGGAAAATTTTGAAAATTTTAAAGTTGAAAGAAGGAAAAACTGACAATTTCATGTAGCTAATCTCAAAAAATTCTCGATTACCTAAAATATCTCTTGATAATCACTCGATAACTCAACAATTTATGAGATAACCTGAAAAACAATTTTCGACCGTTTTCAACGAATTTTCAACGATTTTTATCGAATTTTCAACGATTTTAGACGAGTTTTCAACGGATTTCAACGAATCTTTGATGATTTTCATCAATGTTAGACGATTTTCAACGAATTTAGAACGATTTTCAACGAATTTTCAGCGAATTATCAATGATCTTCATCGAACCTTCGGCGATTTTCAACGAATTTACAACGATTTTCAACGAATCTTCGACGATTTTGGACGATTTTCAACGAATTTTCAACGATTTTCGACAAGTTTCGACGATTTTCAACGAATTTTCAAAAAATTTTTACATTAACAATTTGGTTTGACCTTGAAATCGTTGAATTTAACCTTGAAAACCTTGATTTAACATAAAAACCTTGGTTTGACCTTTAATTTGACCTTAAAAACTTTTCACTTTGAAAATTTTAGATTGACCTTGAAAACCCTAGTTTATCCTTGAAATCTTTATTTGACCTAATTTTGACAATGAAAACATTAGTTTGACTTTGACGGGTTAGGCAGTTTGTGTATATACACACGCCACCTATGGTAGGATAGATGTACTGTGCGGGAATGTATTCAAGAACTTCGCAAAGTTTCATAACCATCGAAAGAATGGTGTAGTAATGCATAAAGGACACACAAACAAACATACATTCGTCTATATACGAGGTGTTATAAGAGTCTGGAAACGGTCGAATATCTCAAAAATAAAGCATTTTAGAAAAAATGTTTTAGACAAAAGTTGTGTGGTTTCAGAAAAACCATTAGATGGTGCCATTGGTTTGACCTTGAAAAGTCATTTGATCCACTAAGTACATTATGAAATACTTCAGGATATGGATTTAAGTTCAACGAAAAATGTAAAACATCTTATTACCTTAAGCACTTGCTTTTTATGGACGATGTAAAAATATATATGCAAAAGATAAGACGCGGCTTAACCACCTCCTTCAAGCTAGCTGTTACTAAATTCAGCAAAGACATACATATGAATTTTGGACTGGATAAATGTAAAACAATAAATATAAACGGTGGAAAAATTTCCACTGCTACACCATAACTACAGCTAAAAGAAATAAAATAACTTGAATTAGAAGAAAAATATAAATACCTTGGTATTAAGCAGGCTGAAAAACTTGATCACAAATAAATTAAAAATAACATAACAGAGCAATATGTGACAAGGTTAAAAACAATTTTGAAAATTGGACTACATGAAAGAAATACAATAAAAGCGATCAATACATTTGCAATACCAGTGCTCCTCTCATACACATGTGGCACTAAATGATGGATAGACACAGACCATGAACAGCTCCACAGAAAAACTAGAACCATACTTACCTCTTTTAATGCTCATAACCCCAATGCATGCAAATTAAGAATAACAGTTCCCAGGTCAGAAGGAAGAAGAAGTATAACAAATATATGGTTACTTCGTAATAAGCAAATGACATCATTGAGAAAATATTTTTATGAAATGTCAACAATCCTGCATCAAACAATAATTATTGTATTGATTATAATCAATGCTGAGAAAAATTTCACACCATTAAATTTGACGAACAAAGAAGATATTACGAATGTCGAGTGCAACGAAGAACAAATACATCTGGCAAGGAAAATCAATTCATGGAAAATATTCAATAGAACTTAACGATACATATGTTGACAAACTAGCGTCAAATAATTAGTTAAATCGTGGAAACCTGTTTCGAGAAACAGAATCATTTATGGTTGCTGTCAAGATGAAGTTATACCTATACGAAATTACCAAAAACACATTTTAAAACTGCAAGATATTAAAGATGAATGTAGGAAGTGTGGAAAGAAAGGAGAAACCGTAGACCAGATAATAAGTGGATGTCAGGCTATAGCAGAGAATAGTTAACACATCATAATAAAGTAGCTCAGAATTATTCACCAGGAGTTAGTTCTGTATCAGAACGTAATAACAGAAAGGAAGCCCAACTATTCATACACATCGTTATCGGTACTTGAAACCGATCAAATTAGATTAACATGAGATAGAAGTGTCAGAACGGACAAGGAAGTAAAAGCAAACAAGCCAGATATTAATCTGGTAGATAAAATAAATAAAAAGACCTTTCTTATAGACATCGCAGTACCGAAACACCTGTAATGTTAAAAAAAGCTATATCGAAAAAATAAATAAATACCAATTTTCGAAGGAAAAGATTAAAAATGTATGGAAGCAAGAGGAGATACATATAGTTCCAGTGGTAATATCAGCAACAGGTATCATACCAAAAAATTTAACATCTTCACTAAGAAAGCTGAATCTTGCAACCAAACTCTATATCCAGCTACAAGAACAAACAATACTGGGAACATGTCATCTTACAACAAAATTTATATCCTAACAGAGAATTCCAATAATATAGAGCATGGAAAATGGAAACAAGACACCTCAGAAAGTATCCTTAATAACGAAGTTCTAAAAAATATAATAAAAGACGAAACATATAAATACCTAGGTTTCCAGCAAAACACTAAAATTGAACATACACAAATAAAGAAACAAATAACAGCAGAATATAAAAACCGCCTTGAATCAATTTTAAAAACTAAATTAACATCCAAAGCTCTCTTTAAAGCAATAAACACTTATGCAGTACCTATACTCACCTATTCATTTGGAATTATCAAA
>JAODAH020020241.1:0-13698 GCA_027574865.2 Coproporus ventriculus | reverse complement strand
CTCTCAGATGTAATAGTTGAAGTGATATGTAACAATGGCAGATTGTATGCACACACATTTCCTTTAAAGGTACTATGTCATAAGCTCTTTCTACATCAATAAGCACAAAGTAGGTAAGTGTGTCTTGCTTTCATTTTTATTTTGCAGCAACAGTAGGTTACTGAAAATATTTTGATCATCAAAAAAATGGAAATTAAGTTTTCTACGAATTGCAACATTTAGGACTATTGACCCGATTTTGATGAAACTTGATATCTGGGGCTTTTACATTATTTAGTAATTGATTCTGAAAATTTTATTGTTTTATCTCAAAATTTAAGAGCAATCTATTTGAGACCAATTCGGATATGTCAAAAACCGCTACAACGATTTTGATCAAATTTGCTATATAAATATGATTTTATAAGTGTTATAAAAATCACATAGCGGATTAATAATGAATAGAACGGAAAAACCAATACATACAACATTTTGTATTCGACTTAAAACCTTGAAAATGAAAATCACACACGAATAAAAATATAAAAATATTCAAATTTATTATTTATTTAATATTATAGATAAAATTTCAACATTTTTAAATCATCATCACTGCATTTTAAGTTATAAAACAATTTTTTATATCCATTAGTGATAAAAATCAGTTATTTATGTAGCAATTTTTTTAATTGTTAATAAATTAAACCTATAGAATCAATGTTGAGTTAATAAATCGATAAAATATAGATTTTTCATCTGTGGTGATATTCTTATTTTATAACATTAATGAAAATATTTAATATATTAGTCATAATATGCAAGTCTTATATGAATTATTTTCTATTAATTAATATTTCATAACGTATTCATTATGAAACCTAAACCAGTGCCATAATAGCGTCATTATGGCACCCAAACTTATACGTTTTGATGTTAGTATTGAATTTATTCAAAGTAATTGTCACTATCAGATCCAGTCAGTTTGGTGTTGTGTCAAATGATACGGACATTTAATTGAGGATAAATCATCGGGAAGATAACAAATCGCGTGTCAATAACATTTGCAGTGCGGCCAACATATGTAAAAATCAACAACAAAATTAATTTTAAATTAATTACAATATTTATTTAAATAAATATAGAAAAAGTGGAGAAAACATCATATACAATTCATGCATAATAGTATTTTATGAAACTAGTGTGTGAAGAAGGGCCTTATGCACGAGCTGCGAAGATTAAAGCACGAGCCGAAGGCTTATTCTTACCGATAAAACTAAAAATTCGCAATTTATTAATTGACAAAATCTTTCAGTTTGACGTTTGTTGTTGTTAGGGTTTGTTGTTGCTAGGTTTCATTCATCGTTTAATAATGAAAGTCCCATTGATTTACATTGGTTCATTATTGAACGATTTTGATCATTATTAAACGGTTTTATAATGACATCCTTCACACACAATAACTTATTCAATAATTTGTTTTTTTTTAGTGTAGGAGTAGATAAAGAATTTTAAGGAACACTTGTGCTTTAGAAAACGCGCGCCGGGACGCTCGTTTTCTAAACTTGCACAGGTGCCTTAAAATTTTTCTTTATGCCATTTATTGCAAAAAATACTATTACATTCTCTAATTATTACAACATTGTATTTAAATTGATAAAGAGTTGAACAATTTAACAAATAAAAATAAAGACGCAGCTACTTATTTTATATGAAGTAAGAAAGGTGTAACTCAATTAAATGAACAATAAAATGCCAATATGTGAAGTAATGTCTGCAGCTTATGTTATTTTGAGCAGAAAATCCGTGGTTTAATATGTTTTCCTGCAACGTAGCTCTGATATACGTCCTTTTACAGTTATTTGAGAGACTTACTGGTCCATAATACTTGACACAATATTGAAGACATCTCAAACATAGTTTATCCATGCGCATTCTCACGCCCTTTTAACCAATTCCGCGTCACATTCATAAAGTAAACGTACAAAACGAGAATTTTTAACCAAACAGAACTCCCTGATTTGGTACGTTCAGGGTTGAACGGCTCACTTTCAATCAAACCGAATAGAATAGCTTCTTTAAAATTTAACTATTTCTCATTTGCATTATTAAATCATCCCCTAATATTGATATTCAGTAAAAAATGTACAGTCATCCCAAACTAGCCGTTTCTTCCTTAATCCCTTCGCAGCACAATCGTGGAGTGGATTGCCGCTTTCCCTTTCCAATATAAACAGGATCCTTACAGTTGTCCCTCTTCATTCAATCCCCTTTCGGAATAAGGATCTCCCAAAGGAATAAGCTTCCAAGTTCACTTTTTTGAAATCGCGCCCGCGCGAGCTCTCATTTTTTTGATGATTGCCTACGCGCTAAGTGATAAGGGCGAACCGCTTGGGACCAACGACTTGAAGGGATAAAAGACGAAAAACATATAAGCACTACAATATGTTTGTTATAAATAAAGACCGTATTTCGTGCAGTAAAAACTTGAAAAAAAATGTACAATAAAAATAGTCGAACCATGCAAAAACGTACTATAAAATATATAAATGTGTAATTAACAGTAGATTGGCGAAGAAATATGAAATATTGAACATTTATACACACTTAATTATATTTTAGATATAAAGAATCAAAAAATACAATAAAATTTACAGTTAGGTATATAAAAATAAAGCTCCAACAAGTAACAAATTTTTTTAATGTAAGCCCCTGTTAAAGTAAAAAATATCATAAAAGTCCGTGTGGTATGACAAAGTTACAATTTTGTTTACTAGTGTAATTAGCTGGCGTCTTTTTATGGTCTGTAAATTGTGTACTAAATTTGATCCAATTGAATGAAAAATTTGATCGTTATCGTGCGTAGATACATACATACCTACATAATATATACACATACGCACAGATCATCACGAAAATATCGAAAACGCGTTCAGGGAATCTCAAAACGTTAAAATCAACCAAATCTCGTAGTCGATTTTCGTCATGATTACAATACTTTGCTTACACAGTATTTTTCAGAAAGTAAAAAATGTATATGACAAAACAGTATATGTGTAATCTATTTTTCTGTAGTAAGAAAAGAAAAATATGTGCGAGAACGATGTACCACATACAATTGGTTCTTCTTCATTTTTATCAGTTAACTAACTGATTGATTATTATACTAATCGCTATCTGTGGCTTCTGATTCCCAAATAGCATGAAACATGTTCGGCAGTGCTATTGAAGCAAATAGTTTCTCCTTCTTTCAAGATAATTAGTGTTAAATTTAAATTGTTCTTTGTAATTTCGTGGGTTATTTAAACTCATTTATAGGAATTTAAATCACGTGGTTCGTGTTTGAGAAATCAATATTGTATTTGGTCCCCTCTGCATTTAATGGCATTGTATATCCGTAAAACCACATGTAAGTGATTTTCTTTCAAAAATGTAAATTAATTCATTTTTTGAATTGATTTACATCATTTTAAATAAAAAATATGTTGGTTTTTATTTCAAAGACTTACTATTTACCGACCAACGAAAATTTCAGCTTTAACATTTGCCTCTGACAACTTTGAAAATTTTTTTTTAAATATAAAAGCTTCAGATTCTTGATTCAAATTTTTTTACAAATTATTTCATAAGCCCTAACTTGATGTGTAAAAGGCGAAATTAATACATTTTCAGGTTCAGCAGAAGGTTTGCATTTAACGTTTTGTTTACCAACACAAAATTTCAAAATCATTGAACATAGTGTTTAGCATCCGCTTTACTATCCCACAAACTGAGGTATTACGGATATTTTGTATATACACCCTGTAGTCCCATTAAAAATACTACCATCTTAAAATCTCTAAAGAACTGCCACTTATACTCTTGATACTTTAAAACTTCGACTAAAATTTTGACACTTTCATAGTTTTCTTTCAGGTGTACAGAATGAGCGACTGGAAGAGATGGAAATTTATTTCCGTTATGTAATAAGACGGTTTTCAAGCTTTCCTTCGAGCTGTCAATAAATAAAAGCCATCCACTGGGAACACAAGGCATCTCAATTGCTTCAAACAAACCTCCTATATCGTTATAATAACAAAGTTCATCTTCTTTGTTGAAGAAAGTAGCAAATATCTCATTCCGACTTCGTTGATCTGTTATTTTGACATCAATTAGCAAGTTATATTGCTTCAGGCGAGAACCTAAAAGCTCTACCTTACTCTTCGGCAAATTCAAATCTCTTATTAAGTCATTAAAGTCTTCTAAGGTAAGAAATGGGAGTTTTGATGCTTCCTGTGACGGTACAAATTCTTCATCTTCAATATTTTTATTGGAACGCTCAGATGAGCTTGATTAAGGCAATTTTTTAGGAGGTTTAGGTACTGGAAGTTGTGGACTATGTGAGATTGGAGCAGAAGATGAAGCAAGATCAGGATATTCCATGGGTTTTGTATGTTTGCCTTTACGTTTTTTAGCTGGACTTACTACGCAAAAATAATAGTCATTAACGTGGTGTATTGGCTCTCACCAAATTCTGGGTACAGCGAATTTCAAACTTCGTTTCTCACCTCGATACCAACCTGAAATAAATAAAAATAAAAATAAACATATTCATATTTTTGATGTGGATATGTCTATGTTTTCGTTTTCTTTACTAAAAATTATTTACCTTCTAACCATTTCTTGCAATTAGTACAAGCAACATGTGGAGCCCAGGGCTTGTTTAGATTCCGAACGGGGCAGTTGAAATAGGCTTCACTAAGCTTTTCACATGCTCACTTATATAACAAAATTCATCAGCATCATATTTACACTTTCTCGACATTTTAACCTCTTTGAGTCTTTTACAAAACAGTCAATTATGTGAAAGTTGCGACCCTTTATTTTTTGGGGGTATTTTTAAATATACCAGAACTATTTAATATTTATACGATAACTCAAAAAATGTATGATTATCATAACTATCACAAAAACAAACTTTATATGAAATATTGGTACTTTTTCTTTATTTTGGAGCATAATACATAAAAAAAAGCGTAAAATAAATTTTAGACAACAAAAAATTTTGTAGAGTTGAGTTATTACTATTAATTGCAAATCATAAATTGCATGATTAATCGTAGTAAGCTACATTTCAATAACTATTCATTAGTGCGATTCAGACGGATTTTGCTATTTTAATTTGCTTTCAGCTTAGAAGCTAATATCACCGCCATTAACAACAAGTACATGCTTTTCATCACATCAAACTGAAAATCATTTTGACTATGCGAGTGTGTGACGGTGACTAGATGCATTCTTCATACCAACAATCTTGCTCATCGTGTGAAAAGGGAAAAAAGTACGAAGTGAGTGGATCCCTTTATATCGAACAGATTTGTAAATATGAAACGTAATAATATTTTGTTACTAAGACTTATTGAAGTATCTGTACTGCCTTGATCACGTTTTAATCAAGAACCAACAAAAACATCCCAATCAAAAAATTAATTTACTAACTTAATCCTGAAAATATTAATTATTCCCCTTGAAGTGTAGGGGGTTTATTTACATTACTCCCGTACTGAAAAAATAACATTCCTAGGACAAAAGGGCAGAGAGCGGCCCACAATGGGAGGTCTTCACGCCACACTGCTTCTTTTCATGAATGAAAATGACAAACGCCAACAAATGACTTGCGGATCGATCGTTTGAAAAGTGTACGCGTTCACTAATAAGTGACGATAATAACTTACCCTCCAGCCCCCAGTTATAGTTTTCGATACAAATCTACACTACACGACCTTTTAATATGTTAGTAGGGGTGTTATAGTTTATTGCGGAACCGATATCGTTATATATTGCATTTTCGGGTGAAATTGCCGTTTCCAATTTAAATTTATTGCGCATTGCGACTTTAATCCCCTATTTCTAGTTTTATTAATCTATTTATGGGACGGTAGAAAAATGAATGGTTTTCATTATTTGATAGGAAATCAGATAACAGCTGTTTATTGGGAATCTCGAAAGTTTATAGTTGATTGCCTTCCAAAAAAAGAAAAATTTTTGTATGAATTCATATATAACAAATTTTTCATCCCCCCTCCTCCTCCCAAAAAAATAAAATATTTCACTATATTTATTATTAAATGAAAATTGATCAACCTTGGTTCTTGTATTGAAGTTATTCTACTAAGTTTAAAATAATTTTATTAACAATTCAAGTGATCAACAATTTTGATATCATTTTACTGAACATAACCTGCATAAACAGGCCACTGTTTGACAGTAAAATGATGTATTAACAGTATTTGTTCTAGATGATAGTTGAACGATTTAAGGCTAACACACAAAATTAGAACTTCATAACTGAGCAATGAAGACACTTAGCACTTGGCACTTGACATTAGACATTTAACATTGGCCATTTGATATTTGACATTTGAAACCTGACATCTGATATTTGACTTTTGACAGCTGACACTTGACATTTAACACCTGACACATTTGACATTTTGATATTTATATTTAACTTTTGCAATTTAACAATTCGATGTTTAACATTCTAATGTTTTGACATTTAACGTACTGCATTTGCTGTTGATAAAATCAGAAAATGTGACAAAAAATTAAAATTTTGATATTAAATATACAATTGAATAAAATGAAAAAGTTTAACGGGTATTTCTGCTAGTATACTCATACAGCAGGCATTTTAAATCATATTTACTATTAATATAATTTTTCTAAATTATAAAGCCAATAAATAAAATAAATGAATTTCAGCAAATGTTTATATGTAAATCTGTTCCACATGTTGAAATCCTGTAACATGGATAAATGAGCCATTTGAAGGTTTCCTGTGTTTCAAACAATGGTAAATGGTTGCACATTTGCATCCAACAACTTGCACCGGAGCATATTCAAAAATAGACATTCCGACCATCGCCCCAATTTGAATAAACACAATTACAAGTACTCCCAGTTTGGAACTTGGAATATTCTTTCCCCCGTGTCGTATGTTAACATTGTGGTACAACGATTCACTGGGAGTAGCACGATGAGAGAGAAAGAAAAGGGGATGAAATCCTAACCGAAGGAATAGAATAGAACGGAAGCAAGCCGGTCTCGCAGCAAGTAAGCCAGAAATATTTAACGGGCTAACTTTTTGTACATTCACCAATGGCACAGTAAAAATAAATCATGAGGTCTCTTAAATAAATGGTACGGTGGCCCGCACAAACTTTCTCGTAGAAAATTATATTTTGCAATATTGTATGCCCACAATTTTAAAAGAATGCACACACATACACACTTACGGGCAGACATTTTTGTAAAACTTATTTTCTTGGGTTCAGGAGTTATTAAAATGTTGAAATTCACAAAAAACGCAACTTGATTTTTTGACGATTACAATACTTTCAGTAACTTACGGTTACTCGAAAGTAAACATGGTGGAAAGAGAAAATAAAAAGAGAAAAGTGAGGATAAATAAGGTGGTATTGGATTGGTTCATTTTAGTTTATAAGAGTTGGTTGGGGTGCAATCGTTAATTGCGCCTGGTCCCGTCAGTAGTTAGAGTAGCTGACTGAGCATAACGAAAATTACACCACTAATTGATTTACAGAGTGGATGGAAACTAAAATGACACCCTTAAAACTTGGTAGGGGGTAGTACAAAAAAGAGGAAAATGATTTATTGCGATCCGGTGATCTCACTTCGTTTCTTCTTTTTTTCACTTGGATTTAAACTAGGATATCCTTTGTAGTTGGAGATGGAGCAGCAAATGATGCTAATAATGACAATGGTCGGGACTTGGATAATGTGTATATGTCGCGAAAATTTCCCGACCAACCCCACCCCCTTCATTTCTTTCAACTTATTGATCTGATATTTAGTCTACTATAAATAATTTATTACGGAGGATCCTAAAGCAACATTTTTTCTCCCGGCCTCATTATTTTTCAATTCACCGTCCTCCTTCTTATATAGACTCCCCAATTTGCAATTTATACAACATTTTCAACAACATACAACTGCCAAGTTTATTTACTTTTCTTGTAATTGTAAATTTAAATGTAAAATGAATTGAAAGCTTCGGATATTTCTTTCGGAGAACACACCTAAAGTAATTTTATTTGCAAAAGTCATTAAGAAGAGAATAATGCGATAAATGAATATAAATAAATATTCGTTTTTTATTCTCAATTCAAAAAATTGTTATTAATTATATAACAATATAGGTACATAAAAAATAAACGGCATGAAATACACATCACAGTTTTATGTAATTTTGTGCATTTAATGCAAGTTCCGTATTAACTCTGTATTTTAATATAGAATAGTGAATAAGATAAGTGAAATGCCCCCCAGCCCTAATTTTTACAATAACCATATGGACTGATTTTCGGGGTCAAAAAAATGAGTAGCACACGGTTGGCCAGTTGGGTCGACCCACTCGTCTCTCCCCTAAGGGGTCGAAAAAGTGACCTTTTCATGTTTGATTTTTTTTTCTTAAAAATCTATTGACGAACAATTCTGAAAAAATTCATGAGTATGGGTGGCGTGGAGGACTTTGACTGGAAATTTTTTCAACTCTCTACACCCTGTATACCTCCAAAAAAAAAGAACACACAAAAGCTTTTATTCATTCGGAACCCCATGTAACATGAATTTTTATTTTAGATTGTGGAAGGCCATGACGAAATACACTTTCATAATTTTTTTTAAATTTTTTGAGTGGTGCGCCAGTTTTAAAAATCGAATTTTTCCCTTTTTTCGTGATTTTTGACCGTTTTTCCGGCTCCCATGGTTAGTGGGCAGATTTTTGAGGCTGACCGACTACAAAATCGGATTCTCCGTAAAATTTTACATAGATATCGACATCTACGGTTGTATAATTATACCATTTCTGGCCGTTTTGAGAGCAATATAAATCATTTTTTCAGTCAAAAATCACGTTTTTACAATTTTCGGCATTTTTTACGTCTTTTAGGGTTAAGAAGTGCAATTTTGAGGTCGACCGACTGAAAAATTGTGTTCTCCGTAAAATTTTGCATGAGTATAAACACCTATAGTTGTGGCATGTAACTATTCTTGCTTCTTTTTGCAGCATTATATAGAATTTTTAAGTCAAAACCAGATTTTTCGTTATTTTTTGACAGTTTTTGCCTATTTTATTTTTACCAGGCATTTTCTCAAGGTCAATAGATAAAAAAAATTGAATTTTACGTGAATTTTTATATAAATATATAAGGCGATTCATTTTACTTTTATAGGTTGGCATACAACAACAACAACAACAAGCTTCATTTCCGTGCTATTGGTTCGATGATGGATAACATAATCTGCATTCAAATATTTCAACTTCATTATTTATTTGACAAAAAAGAAATTAATGGCGCAAAATTTAAAAAAAAAGGTCACGTTTTGGTCCCCATTTTCGGGGTGTTCCCCAACAGCTAACAAAATGTGACAAAGGAACTACCCTCATTATTTTTCGATGTACAAAAATTAAGGGCCAACCAAAATGTCTTAGCAGATTTTTTAGTTTATGCGTATCTCAGTGAATATAACCTAAAATGTTTGTACCTGACCACTCGAGATTTTTTTTGTGTGCCGGTGTTATCAACGAGCTCTAAAAAAAGGATTTATATCCAAAAGTGAGAATAAAATTTCATGAAAATTGCTGTAAATTGCTGTAAAACTTCAAGGAGTGAGGAAAACATAGCTTATGTGCATTATGGACCAAGATAGAAGAAGGAAAAAGGGAGAGAAGATGTAGTAGGATATTGTTTCAACTGATCAAACAAGTTTCATCATTATGCGTCACATTCTGACAGTACCATAATGACCTAGACTAGGTCTTTAAACAAATTAGAGATCTAAAATACGATTTTTTGACTTCTATTCTTTTATATAGATCAAAAAGAGATCAAGATGCGTAGGGAGAGGGCATAATAAAATTTTTAGAACAGAATTGACGTCATCTATGATAGAGTAATACAATCATCAGCTAGATCGATCAAGTAATCAATAAAACTACTCTGTCCTACCACAATATTTTTATTATTTATCGTTTCTGGTGTCGGCTTGAATTGAGTAACTATAATGTGAATATTATATTATTTTTTGATACATTTTGAGTTGATGCATTATTCTTTCGAATCTTGGGAAATATTTCGGTCATCGGAACATTTCCGTTTGAGAAGGGCACAAACCGGGTTGAAACTATCGCGAATAAAAAAAAATGCAGAACAAAGTAATTGTTTTATTTGATCTGCACGTAACTTTTCTTCTTTTTAACAATATACATTTCTATGATGTTTATGTATTGAATTTTTACTGCGATTTATTATACATGAATGACAACGAAAAATTTGTAATATTTATGAAGTTCAATATTTAGTCTAAATTATATTTTTGACTATGTATGAATTCAATTTATTTTATAATTTACAAACTCCGTAAGGGTTTGATCCTTAAAAGAGATTATTGCCCAAATTTAGTATGTGCTTTCAAATATATTCTGTTCTAGTCATTAACAATGCATCTTAAATTTTATTGAATTCTCTTAATTTTGTAAATTGTATTTGGGTTTGACCTAGAAAAAAAAAAAGAAATAACCATATCATTAAAACGAATCAGACCAAGCATATTCATTGGCATAAGTAAAATGCACAATAAAACATTTTCGCACACATAAAATCTAAAAAGAGAATTTTATTCGGAAGTTATTTCAATTTACCGCATTGCAGATCTGTTTTATGACCTCAAAATAGTTTTTTTTTGTTATTCGATTGTTATAAACTGATTTTTTGGATCAAATATCTGGACGAAAAATGCATCTTTTTTAAATTTATTTTTTGGTATAGTATTTTATGTTATAAGGACGAAGATAGTTATTTGAATAATTAGATCTGAAACTGGCCTTTTGTGAGTGCGAGTATAAATTGTAGGACGAGGCGAACGCCGAGGCTTACAAAATATGAACACTCGCAAAATAGTTTAAGACAGTATGATTCATAAAATGGATGGTTGGATAATAAACTACTTTTAGCGTAGTTTTCTATTTCCTTCGGAGTGCTTGATTAATATGAGTCTGCTTGCCTCTCGCCTTTCGGGGTTTTTGATTAACGTGACTCCCCTTGCCTTTGACTGTTCAAGTAAATACTCGAAATGGTGACCTTGAACTTCAATACAATTGTTGATCCGCTTTTTCAATGACTGTATACTACTGAGAAGCACGTCTCTAGTAATATGTGCACAGGTATTCCTGATTCGCTCAGTTATATTCTCATGAGTTGTTGGTACTTGTTGGTTCACTTTCTCTTTCAAGATTCTCACAAAAAAAAATCTAGCGAAGTCAGATCTGGTGATCTAGCAGGTCTATTTATCAGATTAGCTCTGCCGGTCGCTAAATCAAGTATAAAATAAATACTTCGTATGATACTACCACTGAACTAAATATATGCTGGAAAGCGGGATGCGTAGAGAGCTGTGACTCAGCGCTGGCGACGCGCGCGAAAAAGTAGGGGGAGAGTAAAACTGACACCGGTTGGCTGCTTTGAACTATTAGCATTACTAAAACCTTTTCCCCATTTTAAATAATAATTTAGAATGGAAAATAAAAATATTTCACACAGATTTTAATACACTAAAACACTTGTAAAACGTATGGGCGAGAAACAGCTGATGAAATCATAAAATGGATTGTATATTAGAATCGATAGTTTCAGCTAGAATAGTAGTCGTTACCGGTGTCACCAGCGTTAGTTCAATTCTTGCCGTTTTAGGGGGTCGCCACTTTACATGGGACCCCGCCTTCCAGTATATATATAGTTCACTGGTTACTACCGAATAATGCGCCGGAAGATGTAGAAACCGATGAGTTTGTGCCCAATTACCCCGCACCACACGTTGATATACCAAGGATGCTGTTTTTAACACTGTATTTAATAATTCATTCTTCTAGATTTTTATTTAGTTTATACAATCATCCGACAATATCAGCAAATCATCTGAACTATTTAATTTTTAGTCTTTAGAATATAAATATCATAAAATATAAACAGAGATTGATCTTAATTTGAGTTTCATGTTTCATCATTTTTGATTGTCTACTGTCTTTTAGATAATATAGTTGCACGTTTCGATTTTTTTCAGTGATACAATGCAAAAGAAATGAGTAATTTTTCTGATAAACGTGATGACAACCATAGGCTATTATTAAATATACGTGCGTATTGCATCAATCAGCCATTTTTTTGTGGGGATGCGTCTACTATCGGTCATAACCCGTAGCAGGGGT
The DNA here is from genome assembly GCA_027574865.2 of Coproporus ventriculus. NCBI lineage: Eukaryota > Metazoa > Arthropoda > Insecta > Coleoptera > Staphylinidae > Coproporus > Coproporus ventriculus. The sequence continues at coordinate 1,454 of JAODAH020020241.1, read as the reverse complement.
GTGCTTTTAAATTTTGCAATTTATATTCTACTTCCTGCGGGGATGAAATTTTACATGAGAACGTAGAAAGTCCTCGTTATTAAAAAGTTTTTAGTAAATAGTTCGGTTCTGCTTTGCTTAATGTTTAATGATGAAATGTAAGTTGCAAAATGTAAAGCGTACAGAAATGGAATTTTCTTTTCAATTTTAAGGATATTTACATTCTAGTTTGAAATTATAATCCAATTGTTAATCATTTTACGACACACATGACTTGTATTTAACCAGTGATGATGAGAATAGTACTCCGTCAGTTTCTGATATGAGTTTTAATTAGTATACTACGAGTGCGAGTGATTAGTTAAGTGATTAGTGCTAGTGATAGTAGCAAGTAGTATCCAATTTAGTGTTAAGTAGTGCACATCATATGGCTTTTAATTTTTATAGCAGATTCAAGGTGTAATGATGAATGATCAGTTGGGCATTGTCGTAACCGATTTAATGAAAATATTGTGGAAGTCGAGAAAGAGACGGATTTAGGACACGAGAAACCACGACGACTATCAGTGCGAAAATGGATATTAGGGGCCAAGAAAGTGGCGGAAGTTATAAACTATTACAAGAATTAGCTGTTGAAGATTCCGTGAAATAAGCGGATGAATCAAGTCATTTAATGAGTTGTTAAACCTTGTTAGACCGATTATATAAAAGTCTGATATATTTATGAGAAGTGCTTTACCAGCAAAAGTTAAACTGGAAATGGTGCTGTATATGCTTGCCAATGGAAGCAGTTTAAGATGTCTGCAACACCTGTTTAGTGTAACAAACCCAATCATTTCTTTGTTCATATATTCTTCAACAAATTCATAAGTTTTTTCCTCTGTCCACTTTTCAATAATTGGCCCATAGATATTTTAAATTGAGCAACAACAGAAGAAATAAAAAAAAACATGGCGTGAATGAAACCGTAAGGTAATTTAAATAAAGAATGTGTATATGTGTACCAGACGAGAGGAAAGATGCATGTGATCTGAGTGGGGATAAAGACGATAGTGAAGGGATGATCGGGATGATCATTTGCACTTGATTCGCACTTTTACTTACAAACATCTACTAAACACACTACTCGCAGAAATAAACACAGCCTGTCCAAACTAGCTTGGTACTTGCTCTAAACACCTGCATAAAGTGCTGTGTACACTAGCTTAGTACTACCCATTAGTACTGTTCTATTCACTAAACACATAGCTGACTAACTGATTAGTAATCGTTCACACACTGCTCTTGCTTGTGCTAGTATGTAGTGACAAGTCAAAGCTTTCAGTTTATCAAAATCTTAGCAATCACTTGTCACTAAACACTATCACCACCTGTTCACATTGATTTACTAAGCGGTTAGGAGAAAAAATATGTGGAGGGGGTATCTACTTGCCGTTAGTAAATAGAAACCATTTCTATTCACTCGCACTCGCAAG
>JAODAH020020238.1:0-25805 GCA_027574865.2 Coproporus ventriculus | reverse complement strand
AAAAAATATTTTTTTCTGTTTATATAATCATGAAATATAAATCTAATTATAAAAATAATAATTGAAATTCTTTTAAAGAAATTACCTTCCATAAGGATTTTTATCCCCATAATTAACCGAGCTTTATGTTCATACCAAACGAAATTTTACCAGGAATTCCACACAAAGATTTTTTTTACCGTTAAACGCTCCTGTTAATAACTCAAACATGGGCTTAACAGCTTATTACACATAAAAATATTTCTATCCCGACTAAAGAAACAAATATTTGTACGTTGCATTTTCACTTCCCAAGAATTTCTTCAATGAAGCGCGTAAATGTTTACTTAACTTAATGACACGTGAAAATATTTTTCCATCAATAGAAACATGAACTTTACATTTAGTAAATAAAAGACGTTTTAATTTACTTTTCATTAGAGATACGTGTAGTTTCTTTCACCATTACATTTCTGGTATTTGTAACTAGAATTACTTTAATTGGGTACTTTAGTTAAACGTTATTTACCTCAAATTATTTAATTACAAGGGAAAATTCTGGTCAAATTAAGATAATTAATACCACTTGTTATGTTCTTTGTTTAAAAGTGAAAAATTTACACGTAGAAAGGAGGAATTAAGTTATATAATCTCATAAAACATTTAAACATTATTTTTTAATACAAAAATTTTATTAATATAGATCTAAACAAATATCTTTGAAATTATTATTCTGTACTTGTTTATTTATAACCTGTAGGCTTAAAATATCAAAATCGATTTAAATTGATTTCCGACATACATAATTTCCCCAAGAAAATACATCCACGTGTATAATTTCATATTTTTTTTTCCTTTTAATAGTTTCCTGTCATTGTGAACAATTTGCGCTTATCTTGATAAGTGTTTACATGTAAATTATATAATATTAACTTGGTATAAAGATAATTAAATCAACGCTTGTATTATTGATGATTATCTTAACTGATATTTGTTTAATGGAAGCCGTGATTGTTTATTTCTACCTGTTTGATTGATCTCATTTATTGCTGTTGCATTTCCAGATCATTTAACTGAATAAATAAAATTTTCCGACGCATAAAACTCACCTAGAACTAGATGCATATCGGGATAAGTTTTTCTTTCCCATTCCTTACATATCCCACGCATTGATACAAACAATTTTCTTTTTATTTAACCGACGGGAAAATTTCCCGCATTCTTTTTCCACGTTGAAAAAAATTTACATTTTATATATTCTTATTATTTATTTTATTACGTGAAAGGTTACGGTTTAGTTTTATTAATTAAGAAATTTTAGTGCGATATTAATTTTTGTTATTTTTTTAAATTTTTTATTATTTCAGGGCCACACGAAGATGCGCAGCTCAATTCGCCGTCACAGGCGAATTCTTTCACAGTTGGTTTCTTATCTCACATGTATATTTCTTATGGTAAGTTAAACCGCTTAATTCATGTAATAATTACCCAAGTAATATCAAAAATTTATCAGACCATAAAATTAAACATAACACTAAAAATATTCGATTAGCATATTTTATAAAAGAAAATTGGTTACCAAAAAAAATTGCTAATCTTCTCAAATTGATTTGAAATTAATTACTTCATCTGTTTATTATACGAAAATACATTTTTTTTCTTCTAGCTTTCGTATTTTGTAAATCTAAAAAAATATAAAGTGAAAGGGTTACTCTTCTAACCCATCGTTAATCTTTTTATGTAATAGAATATGCAATCATTTTGAAATCCTCTCGAAACACACAATAAATCCACTTTTCCATGTAAATACCCATAACAAATGCAACTTATTCGTTATGTAAACACGACCTTTCAACTTCTATTAACATTACTATGAAACGTTTTGTAAACAAGCGCTCATTCTTCATTCAATGTTAAAATCGCATTCAATGGAAATAAACTTAAAGCTGCATTATTTACTTTATTTTATTTTTTTTTTCAATCGTAAATAAAAGAATGTAAGCGCGAGCGTGCATTTTTAAATAAAAAAAAAAAACATTTCGCCTCCGGATAAATATTTGGTCCCAATATTGCGGAAGAACGTGTTGCGCGCATTTTTGTGTGTGACCGCTCGCATGGGTGGGTCTCACACACGCGGATGACACCTGCCTCACATAATAATGAAGGTGATGCAAGATTATAAAGGCCCATGAAACGCACCCATAAGTGCATAAATCTTATTTAAATATTCTTTTTTTTTTGTAAGTGTAAAAGCGGAGTGTGTCGCATACACACAAAACATTCAGATAAATTTAAATAATAAAATAAAAAAAAATAAATATAAATGGCGGTTTAAATTAGTTTGTTTCTGTTTATTGCGCGGGCGCTCGTGTAATAATTTTTTAATAGATCCGGTCACGTTTATTACCCTTAAAAACTACTTTGTTTTAATAATGCGCTTGAAACATGATACCCAGCTGTTATTTGTTTTATCGCTATGTAGTGAGATGTAATTTTGTAATCCAATAACAGAAATAAAACATAAACATGATTGCTTTAAGCTCAACATAGCAATTAAATTTTTGTTTGGCTACATGTTTTATGAGTTATGCAATAAAATATGATTGAAACAACTATTATTTTGAATCATATGAATGTTTACAGCAAATACAATCAAACTAGATTGTAAATTAATCATTTTTACCTACCTGCATTTCCAAATTACATTAATTATCATAAAAACATGTTTGATGATTCAATGAAGAAAGGACAGTTATATGTGATTTCTTATCCATTTTCTTCTTAGTTATTCTTATTATTTTTTTAAAGCATTTAATCATCTACAAAAATTTTAAACAAAAATCCGAATTAAATATTAAAAAGTAGAGATAATAATAATTAATAATAATGAAAAGTGTAGCAAATATTTGGAAAAGTAAGCAAATTTAATTCAAGGTCTAAAGTTTCGTGTCGATAATAAAAAATAAATGATAATCATAGCTAACATGATATTTTCTTTATAAATTAAATGGGCGTTTCGCGCAAAAATTCAACATCAGAAGCGAATAATTAAATTATAGCGTACGATACTTCCCACAAATTAATTTTTACGCGTCTCCAGAGAGAAAAAAAAACGCGAACATTTGAATTCATGCGATTATGCAATCGAAAATATTTTTGCCCGGAGTGTATCACCTGGACGAATTACGTTTAATTACCATCACATTCCATAAAAAAAAAGAAACAATTGTCATAATGAAATGGATTATCTGCAATTTGAAAATTTTGAATGAACGCTCTAGATATTGTGACGTGTATGAGTTCTGGTGTAATTAGCACTTTGCTCATTACACGGCCGCCACGCAGTCTACTGATACAAGTTGAGATCAAGGCGCTCACATTCTACCGTTACATTATTTTGCTCGTTACTATCAGCCATAAGCAAATCACTCCAATTATCCACCAACTAGCGATTGTATATACCCAACCAGTTATAAATGAATTGTTCCCGCCATTAATGTCAAATGCAATAATTTAGAAAGAGTTACGTTTATGTTTATATTTATTCTTTTTTTTAAGCATTCAATCCAAATTATTAAAAAATGATTAAACTTGTTGTTTTAAAAACCATTTTACTCTTATATAATATTTATAAACCATAAAAGTCATGTTGAATTATAAATATCATTCTAAACAGAAAAATTAAGTTTAGCAAATGATCATAAATTCTATTAAATAATAATAATAACTTAAAGGCATAAAATGTGTAAAGGAAGCTATTGTCTAGTGGTTTGACATGAGGCTATTAATTTTCATCCTACGCTAAGTTAAAGGGTAATTATGTATAATATTACATACACATATATCAATTTTCATGTCCATTTGTTGTATAATAATAATATTTGTTTGAATTGAATAGAAAAGTTGTCAATATTTCTACCGGATTATTATTCATTGTAATTTTATAAAGCGTACAAATTGTTGATTGTGTTTAAAAAAAATATTGCCGACATATTCTTTAGATTTGTTTTCTCATTTCATTACTTCTCTGAACGTATTCCTGAATAATTGTGGACAGTTATATGAAGATAATTACTTTTTACGTCAGAAGAGTAAAATTTTTATTTCCTGTGACGTACAACATTAAATTAATTTATTTGGTGGAAAAAATATAATTCATTTTGCTAGAAGAATTAAATAAATAAAAACGGAAATGCAATATTGGAATGAAACAAGAATATTTTATAAAATAAATTTGTTTTAATAATTTTTTTTTTTATTCTCCTTTCAATTTATTAAAATGTTACGGTCATGTGTTTTATTAGTAGTAATACTACAATATTAATAAGAAGGTATAAGTAATAAATGAGCGGTCAAATTAATCTCTAGTAATAAGTAAAAGAATGATTTAAGTATAAGAATCCACATCCCGTGACGGCATGTGCTCACTTCTAATCTTGAGCACGTACGATTATCCTTCCTCATTTCTCGACACAATCTTACATCATCTTAAGATTAAAATGATACAAAATGTGCATGCGGACAAGCTTACATCCGTTCATAAATTATATTTAAAAAAAAAAATCTATAAACCTTCACATTCACCTTCTAAATGCAAAATTGATTATTACTTTACAAGATTTATTGAATTTGTTTAATTAAAATAATCATATTGTGCATTTAATTAGAATTTAACATTAAAATACTTTTGGTATTTTATTTTTTAACAATTCGATTTGTTATGTACAAAATGCGAGGTGCGGTACATATAAGAGGACCGGACATTCCGACACTTTGGGTTCTTGACCCGATTCGCAGGTTCGTATTTATATCTTCTTTTTATGTTTTATTTCCCACACGTTCTCGCACGTACGTTACATACAACTGGACATTTGTCTATTTGTGTGTAGAATATCCATAAATTATAATCGCAAATGTTTTGTGTGAATTTTTAATCGCAATTTAGACATATCCTGGTACATAACTTAACTCATTTTTTTACAATTAATCATTATTGATATTTTACCCTACACATTTTTTTAAAAAATTAAAATATTTAAAAATATCCTTCTTTTTGAGATGTAAGGGGAATAAATTTGTCTTAAACATTAATAAATTTTCTATATGAAGTTAAACAGGATGGAACAATATTATTTTCTAATAATATTATTACAGCAATATAAATCTAGTAATCATCAATCATTACTAAGCATATTTAGTTACAAATTTAGTTTATTTCGCATGTATATAATATATATTATATTAATTACTTGCCAAAGGCTCCGCACAATTTGCTTATAATTTACTATATGCACTGTAGAATGCACTTCCTTTAATAACTAGACCATTTATAATACTTAATTAGAGCAAGGAAAATATAATAAATCATGCGAAAAATTTATTTAAAATTAATTCAAAAATTACGTTAATACCACAACTAAAAATGTTGTGGTATTATTAAATATGTGAACACTTATTATATTTTTATAATTTTTATTGTTCAAATGAATTAGATACCTTACAAATTTCATTATTTAAATATTTAATTCGTATTGAAAATGTTAATTTCATTTTAGTAAAAATTTTTTAAGTTTTGGGTTACACGCTTGTGTGACTGTTATGGTCTCCTGAAATCTAGATTACTTCATATCTAAATATATTATATAAACTTAAATAAGAACTTATTTATTCTGAAAGTCATTAGCATGATACGCAAAGCTCATTAATTTTTTTTTTTAAGATAATTGTAGAGGAACAATCGACGTGTGTTGAATAATTTTAATAATCGTAATAAAACACAATACCGTAACAATTACAATAATTCTAGAAGATAAGTTTAGTAACAAGAAATAATTCATTCATTGAAAATTACAGTTTTCATATTTTATGTTTTGCATATTAGCAAAAATAACATTTCCGCATCATATTTATGAATATTTCTTATATTAAATAAAATTTACATTAAGATAATTATTTAAAACGAACCCTTCAAGATTAAATAAATTCGTAACACGATTATTTGTAATTTTGATAAGAACTTTACCGTTTTAATAGTTCATAAAATAAAAATCCAATCTAATTAAAGCGGTTTGTTTCCCATGGGTATCAAGCTATCAATTTTAATTTAATTAATAAATATAACAACAACAAAAAAAAATCGACGGATCTTTCTTTTGTCTAACTCGCTCTTACACGAACATTGTTTATTCACGATTGGTATCACAATATCATTTACATGTTCCTTTTAATAAAGTTATCCGTCAATGTTTCATAATCTCAGAAATAAGATGTATTATAGAAACTGACATTGGTTTGATTACATTCGAGTTATTAACATAGATATCATCATTAAATAAATTTTATTTAAATTTAATATTTATTTATATATGTAAGTTAAGTCGTGGTAAGCGTTTATTGCAATCCTCTTTCCTACACCGACTGCGCCAGTTAGGTCTTGTTAACAATTTCTCAGAATCTTATTAGATTCTTCTACAATACGTGATTTTTACAAACTTATTTATTTACGTAATTTAATTATAATAAAATTAAAATAACATAGGGATGATAATATAACATGCATATATTTATTATGTTCGTTTCTTTTTCTTTGTTGTGTTATCGAATTGAATAATCGTTTCGATAATTATTATTTATGCGATCGCCTAGTCTCTAGCCTAAAACGATTTCTAATTTAGATTAGTGCTTGCATTGTCCATTAATTTTTGAATGTATATTATTGGGTATCAATCATTTATTTAAATTAAACTTATGCAAAAAGTATATCCATAAATCAAAATGAAAACAATATCCCAATCAAAAAAATTTATAATGATGTATCAATTTAAATGTGGTTGTAAAAGAATTTTTTGTTTGTTATGTAGGCGCATTTACCTTCCAATTTTTATTTCCTAGTCGGCATAAATGAAAATCTTATATTGTATAATTAATGCAGCGTTTTGACAGATACATTACTTAGACAAGATAATAATTAATATGCAAAGATAATTAGTGGTTATTGATGGCAGATAACATTAATTCATTTATGTTCAATGGTTTACGATAATTGCTAAACCTTTAATTATCTTTAAAAAAGAAACATTCCATTTCTTAAAAAAAAATAAGAAAAATCTAAAAAAAATTGTTTAAACTAAAAAAATACAAACAAAAAATTTTTTTCTTTTAGTTTTTAATTAATTGGACAATTAATAATTTAAAAAATTAATTTCTTCAACAATTTTAATAAAAAAAAATTTGTATAATGAATTTTTAAGTTATATGCACAAAATTTTCTTTTTTTATATAAAAATATGTAAATTAGATAATTAAATGTTTTATATTGAGAATTAATTAAAGTAATTGAATGGTTAGTTTAAATAATATATAATGCATGTTTAAATAGTTAAAGAAAGAAAGAAAAAAAAGATATCCGGCGGTGTTTGAGAGCCGCCACGCTGTCTATCTTGAAAGAAGCGGTTGTTTAGAACACGACTCGACCGATCTTTTAATTTTAGCGATTTTAAAAGATTTATGTAACACATGTATAAAAACATACACGTGAGGTTGCTATTTTGTCATTGACAAAACCGGAGTAGAGAGGCCATCGTCCTATGATTTCTCGGTTCTATTGGGAGGCCCGACCTTCTTTATATATGAATATGATCGCGAATTTTAAAACCACACAACATTTGTAAAATTAAAATATAATTTTACATTTATTTTTAATATAATTAGGGGAATTAAAAAAAAAATAAATAAATAATGTCCATTTTACTATTATACTTGCTTCATTTGAAATCATCTTTTAATTAAATAAATCTAATTAATTAATCGATCTATCAAGAATTTATTTTTAATTAATAATTACACAAACAACATATTTATTTTATAATGCATGAATCATGTTTCTACCCTCTTTTTTTTGTAATAAAATAATTATAAATAAAATATAATATCGAAATAATCCAAAATTTAATTGGAATACTTTTGTGGAATGGTGGATGCGCCGGGAGACTTTAGTTGCAATTGAGAAATGAAGAGAAAATATAATTTATACAAAATTTTTTTCTCTTTCAACTTGAAAATGCATAAAAACTCTTATCGTGTACAGTTTATTGCCTAGAAACTGACGATCCTTTACAGAATCGATATGTAACGATATAATAAATCATTAAATATTTGATTGGATAATTCATAACATAATTATATAAATTTTTAATTATCATCATAAAAAAATGTGCGAAATTATAGTTATTTAAAAGATAAATCAAGAAATTGAACATATGCCACGAGTAATTGCGTACATTTTATTGCATTAAATGGAAAGCTCATTCTTAATTGCATTGTTCTTGAATTGGGGCTTTGCACTGTTATAACAGAACACTGTGCATATCCAAGAATGCTTGCTCATAACTCACAACGGAATAGAAATAATTCATCAACCCCGCTATGCGGAAGCTAAAGAATGAGTTCAATTGAAAATGTAATTGAAATAAGCTGTCGCTAAATAGTTTCTAGCAATTAAACTTCAATGGGTACATCAATTTAAAAACTGTAACCTTTCATTGTGAGAATCAAAACAAATGATATTTTTTCATTAAAAAAGTGAAATATAATTTATTAAACATGTAAAGGTGTGAAATTAATAATTTAATTATTCATCGATCGGATGGATGATTCATGTGTAAGTTGTCTTATCCTCCTCTTCTTTAATATCATAATTAACATTTTACTTATAATTTATTATAGAAAAACTGAAGAACAATTGTATTAACAAATATTTGACTGTACGCGTTTAAGATAGCGATCGTGTTCGGTACGGTTCCTTTTTATTACAAGAACGACTAAACGATTCCCACGCGTACATGCCCGTTTTTTTGGCTTGTTGATGATGATAGCTTATGTACAAGTTATATTTATGAGTTTTCATTGTGTTGAACGATGGGTCCATACAGGAAGTTGCCGTTTTTTTATTTTTGTATTTTTTCGGTACGTAAATGAGGGCAAGGGAATGAATTACGGTAATCAAATTTTCGTCGGAGAATAACTTCCATATATTTCCAAGAAATTTCAACTGGAGATATTCGGCCACTACAAAAATGTTTTCGTACCGTAATAATTGCTTGTCATATTTTTAAATCTCGGAGACAATTTAATAAAATTATCTTAAAAACGTATTATACTATTAAAATTTATATTTTATTTTTATTATACTAATTAATTATTAATATTATTATTTTTTTTCTTAGGTATTAAATGTAGCAGAAGCGGGAGATGTTTGGCCTATGGAAAGGCCGGATGGTATGCCATCAATTCAAGCTCTGGAAGTGATGTGTGGTAAAGATCATATGGACGTTCATTTATCATTTTCACATCCATTTGAAGGAATAGTGTCTTCAAAAGGACAACATGGAGATCCTAGGTGTGTGTATGTGCCTCCATCTACGGGACAAACTTTCTTTTCGTTTAGGATAGCTTATGCTAGGTGCGGTACTAAACCGGATTTGCACGGACAATTTTACGAAAATACGGTAGTAGTGCAATATGATAAAGATTTATTGGAAGTATGGGATGAAGCGAAAAGGTTACGGTGTGAATGGTTTAATGATTATGAAAAGACTGCGACGAAACCACCGATGGTTATTGCCGATTTGGATGTTATTCAATTAGATTTTAGAGGTAAGTTTACAAATAAACAATTCTTCTATTTAAGAAAACTTTATTTATTTTCGAAAATGAGGTGATGTACTTTTTTTAAACTTTGAACATTACTTCTTTAAAATTAGTTAAAATGAAGAATTTAAATTTTATAATTTTGGTTAAAATTGCTTGGGGCTTAATCGAAAATTTATAGATCTGCATTGATTTGTTTAAATCATAAATAGAAGAATTTAATAGGTTGCAAATTACGTCATCGATCAATATAGTTATATTAATTTATTAAGCATTAGGTAAGCTATAATAATTTAGATAATTTTACTGTTATACCTTCTGAATATATTAGAGAGATAAATTTATTTGTTACTAGTTCATTAATTAAAACAAAAAAAAAATTAGATATATTATTGTATGTGAATAATTTTATTGCAGGTGATAATGTGGATTGTTGGATGGAGATACAACACGGTAAAGGCCCATGGGCCCCACCAGTCAGCGGAATTGTCCCCTTGGGCTCTACACTAACTCTGGTTGTTGCCATAAATGATTATAGAGGTAAGTTAACTCAAGAGAGCGCATTTCAATTCGAGCCTCGGGTTCTTGTAATTTGTGTGTGGTGCTCATCGATCACCAACAATAAACAAAAATTTTTTTTGTATCTTTTTTTTTAAGGTGAATTTGATATGAGAGTTAAATCATGTGTGGCATCGGATGGTGGTGGACATATTATACAACTTTCTGATGAATTTGGATGCGTGCTGAGACCAAAAATGATTAGCAGATTTTTAAAAGCTAAAGGAGCTGATGAAAGGGCTTCGGTGATAACATACGCGTTTTTTCATGCTTTTAAATTCCCAGATGCATTAAGTGTACATATTAAATGTAAGGTGGAAATATGCAGACATGGCTGTTTAGATCATTGCCAATTACAACCTGAAACGACTCCTGATTTGGGGTTACATTATGGTTCCCCATTAGAAAGAAAGGATGATCAAGTTAAACCTTCAACTGATAAGTACTCTTCTGGACCTGATCCAATTGAAACAGCATTACATGATGATATTATTTATGATGATATAATTTCTGAAGGAGAAGGTGGGGCTGAAATTGGAGGTCAATTTCCACCTATGAAAATGTCTTTGAATGGTATTCCGAAAGTGATAGAAAGGGAACCTCAATTACAAGAACCATCACAAGAAGAACCGCAAGAAGAAAATATAAATTCTGAAATTCACATCGACACTGAGCCAGAACTTGATATCTCAGCTGTACCTCAGAAGGTAAATCTTTAATTTAAAAAAAAAAAAAATATCTTTTCTATAAAAAACAAACAAAAATCTTTTCTGGTACAAAAAAAGAGAGCAGTGGTTTCTTTAAATTGATTAGGAGACTGTTACTCTTGTTTTGATTCGTTAACAAATTTATTTCTTTTTTAATTGTAGGATGCATATACAATGGAACAAGATAAATTTCCACATGGACCTAGAAATTTCGGAGATGAAGTTCCATCAGGTGCACCAGAAGTCGTTACGGAAAATAAAATACCTTTAGGAGCACCACGTTCCTTATCAGATGACATTCCCTTGATAATAATGCCTAAAGATGGGGAAAATCAGAAAAATATCACCAAAGAAGAATCTAGTGCCAAGAAACTTAAACGCAAACGCCGTTCGGTTGTAGTTTCAGATAGAAAAACGCGTAGCGCAGATGTAGGAGTTAGTGGTTTATACGAAGTAATTTCAGAAGCAGATTTAGCTTTTAGTCCAGATAATAAAGCTGAAGCTGTTACAGTTTTTCAAGGAAAAATTCGCGAAGAAGTGGTTTATGGTATTTGTATGCCTGTACCTGGATTCAGTGTCCTTTTTGTAATGGTAGCTGTATCAGCTGTAGTTTCAGCTTTAGTAGCTGGATCCCTTCTATATCGATATCAATTACAAAGGGAACAGATGGTAGAACAAGCTCAGAGAAATGGTGCTATGGCTATGAACACATTTGCAAATTGGGTAGGTTTAGGTTTTTTCAAAACGCGTTTACCTCCAGTAGTGCCGAATGCTGATACGAACGGATCAACGAATATGGTGCGTAATTTAAATGGAAAGACTGATGAAATATGTTCCCGCGAATAAGTAGACAGCAGTTAATTTAATTAGTGGTGCTCAAAATTATCTAATTAAACGATTTTACTTTAGTTAGTAAAAAAAAAGGGCGCGATTGCAATATATCCCTAACCTCTAATCCTTATAATTGTATATTCCGTAGCTTTTATTTCGCAAGCCTCCTTGTACATAATTTATTTTGTTTTTTATTTTTTTTTTTTTTTATTTTTTGTTTTTTTTTTTTTGTTAATTATTTAAGAGTATATCGAGTCCTAGGATAGCCAGTGCCGCGTGTTGCATTTGCATTATAGGTATTCATTAAATTATAGGTTTAAAAATATTTTTTTGTTTTTGCTGGCACCACCCCCGTCAGCTTGCAAGTCGCTACACAAGTGTCTGATTTATTCTTTGTTTTGTGTTTTATTTTATTTTATTTTTTGACTAGGACTAATTATATTATTTTATTTAATTTATATTATTTTGTGTAGCTATGTGTGTGCGTCTGTACAGTACTGTAAACATTTTCTTGAATTAAATTTATTTTTTATATTTTAATGTAAAATATGTTTTTAATTGCATAAGCGCTATGTTTTAGATGATAAGATGAGAATAAAATTGATGGATTTTTACAAATAATCAATACATTTTTAATAATATTGTACATGAAAATAACATGAGAGTCTGGAGCTAATGATCATAGCTAGTTTGATTTTTATTCAATTTTTAAAATTTTTTTTCTATAAAAAAAAAAATGCAAAATATGTAGATTCCTGTAAATAAATTAATTTTTTTGTAAAAGTCCATATTTTCTCAGTGTATATGCAAAACGTTAAAATATTTAAATTAATTTTATTTTAGGTAATTTAATTTAATTTAGAATTAAATCAAGAGTGCTCATCATTCCAAATACGGGAAGTATTTGAATAAAATTTAATTTTAGAAACGAATAAGCATTAAAATAATAATAATTTGCTCAATGTCGTTATTAAAAGACAAAAGCTCAAATCAAAAATTAACAATGTATTAATTTATTTATTTTATTTTTTATAAATAACAAAAAGTAACTTTTGGTTCTAAAAAAAATTTTTACAAAGGAGGAAGTAGATTAAATTTACTTTTTCTATTTGTAAAAAGAAACAATAAATTTGATAACTCAAAAATAGTAGTAAATAATTTTATATTTATTAAAATAATCATGTAGTTAATTTTTTTTTTACATAAATTGGTTCCTGTTAAAAATTAGTTCAAATCCACATGAGTACAGATCTTTTATACTAAATAAAAAAATAAATAAGTATATATACTGTTACTGTTAATTCTAAAGTTTATATTTGTTTGATTCTTTTTTTTAATATATTTTCATAAATGGGGTGTGTTTCTACACCCTTAAAATTTTTATTAATAAAATAACCAAAATGATGCCAATAAATGCGTATACGTAAAATAATATTGCTACCTAATTATAATCATGTTACTTTTTGTTTGTTTAAGTATTTTTCTTTCTATAATTTGTTATTAATTTTTGTGTTAATTAATTAATTATATTTATGTTTTAATAATGTTGCGCCGCTCTGATAAAACTAATAAACGAACTACATTTGTTTTAATTTTTAATTTTGTAAAAATCATGATGAAATTTTTATGTACGTAATTTATATGAGGCTATGTAAATAGATAAAAGAAAATGGGTAATAAATCTTGTTTTTATGTCCCTATGAAAATTATAATCTTTCAGTTCATTATGTAATTTAAAATACAAACAACAACGATAAGAAGAAGAATTAGAGAATTTATGAATTACTTAATCATAGATAAGTTTTAATTACAAGTAAACAACTGGTAAATAATATGTGAATAAATTTTTAAATTAACAAAAAAATCATGTTGCAAAGGTCGTAGGTTATTTTAAAGAGAAATTTTGTCATTAGAATAGGGTTAAGTGACCTCTGACACATATCTAAAGAAATTTATCTAATTTGTGCTTTGTAGATACAACAAATTTTTCCATATAAAGAAAAACACGATAATAACAATATTTAAAACATCTTGTAAGATTTTTTAGTTATTTAAACAATTTTATATCATAATTATAAACATTGTGAATTTATAATTTTTTGAGTAGGTAAATCTTCCCCCACTCTTAATCTTCAAATAGGTTATGTCATTTAAAGTTAATAGTTTTTTTTTATATAATTAAAAAAATTTCTTTTTGTTTATTAATAAATAAAAGATTTATTGTACTTTACAAAACATTAAAAGAAAAATTAAATATAACATTTTTTATTTGGTTTTCTTTACAACAAAAATTGTTATGCGAAATTTATAAAACAAGAATTTTATTTTTTAAAAACAAAAATAAAACGAAGAATTTGAAAACAGTTGAAAAAAAAAAACAATAAATAAATAAATAATCGATACATTCTATACAGGTACATACGTACTGCAAAATAAATATTTTTATAATAATAAATAAATAAATAAATATTTCTTTAAAACTAAACTGAGCCGTGTAAATAGAAAATATAACTGATCCAAATTTTGGGAATCCAAATACATTTTTTTAATACTTTTTTTTTTTAATTTAATAAAAAATTAAAAAAACCAAAACCGACCGATACCTCAATAATAAATTAATCCGAGTACAACTAATCAAGTTAATAAAGGTAGAAAGGTTGAAAATTTATTTACAAAATATTAAAATACTAACGCGCACTTTAAACTACCAAATTAAGGTAACCTTATCATCTAAATCAGTAAAAAAAATCTATTATGAGTACTCTCTTTTTTTTTTTGGGTACAATGTGTGATCATGAAAATTTCTGGTTTACAGCGAGAAAGCTTTTTTTTTAAAGCTGAACACGCTTACAAGTTTGATGATCACTCATGTAGCCTACAATTTAAAAATTGACACTTAAGAAAAATTAAATGTTTTCTAATAGAAGCAGTTCTTTCCCAATTTTTTATCCACCCTAGATTGATTTTGACTTTTATGCCCACACCCGAATGGTCTTAATCTCACACACATAAAAGCGCTCATTAAACACGAAATTATTAAAATGGCTAAAAGTACCACTAAGGTAGCTGCAAAGCCTGGAGTTGTCATACATATTAATCCAGTGTTTGTTATTTCTTCTTTTGCTGGGAAAATCATTGTGGGAGCTGTGGTACTCGTGCTATTTTCATCTAATGAGAAAGTTAAATCACCTGTGGAAACTACCCTGATAACTCTATTAACTCCAACTTCCTTTTCTGGATCTGTTTGTACCGCACGTCTTGCCCTACGTTCATCTCTTGGTCTACCACCGTGAAGATAAGCATCTAGAGGTAATGGGGGAGGTGGTCCGTAAGCTGCATCCGGTTGATTATGTGCTACATCTAATAAACTATGTTGTAAACCTCCTACATGTACACCTCCAGGATTATGTCCTTCACTACATTGATCTGGACATTGATACCTACAGATTTGTATGGTACATTGGAAATGTACTTCCATAGAATCTGGGAATTTAAAAGCTTGGAAATGTGCGTAACTCAATACGCTAGCACTTGCACCGAAATTCTTAATCTTCGTAAACCTTGACATTAATTTTGGCCTAGTTACACATCCTTTTTGATCCACCAATTGAATTGGGGCACGTTTACCATCATGCGCCATACAATTCCTCACCAACATATCAAATTTACTATCATCATCCTTAATAGCTAAAACCATAGTCATAGTTTGACCAATTTTCACTAATCCTGATACTTCTGAAGCCCATGGTCCTTTTCCGACTTGTATCTGCATCCAACATCCAACATTATCTCCAGCAAAATCAGTTCTAACAACATCTAACATATCCACAGGGAATGGTCTAAATGTTACAGATTTTTCATATTGATCGTGCCAAGTACAACGCAATTTCCTAGCTTGATCCCAAACTTCTTGGACTTGAGGATCATATTGTATAACAATTATATTCTCAAAGAAGGTTCCAGAACCTGATTCGGCCCCATATCCATATAATCCATTTTCTGTATTTCCAGATGTACCACAAGCATGTATTCCAATTTCAAAATGTGCGGAAGTCCTTCCTAATCCTGCAGGAAGGTGCACACAATGCACATTACTGTAATGCCCTTTACTAAATACAATTCCATAAAATGGTTTATCGAACCCAATGTAGACTTTCATAAGATTTTTCTCGCATTTTACATCTAAAGAAATTATTTTTGGCATATCTGGAACTGGTGCTGGCCATATATCTCCGGCACTTCCATATTTATCCTGCGCTTTTATTTGGGGTGGAGGTGGAGGACCATTATAACCTTTATGATCAAAATTAGATTTGTTAATTCCGAATGGTTTGTTATGTTGAAGGGGAATTCCAAGATGTCCCGTTCCAACACGATTGATGTTATTTCTTGCGGGAGGGGGTGGTGGTGGACCTTGATATGAATGTTTCGGAGGAGGTTTTTCTTGATCTGATTCTAATGCTAGTTGATCAGGATTTGCCTCATTATCATCACGGTCTTTTGCAATTTGGTGATCATTTTCCTCCGAATTTTGTACTGCTTCTACTACGTCGATATCTTCATTAGATTCCACCGATACCAACTGAAACAAATAAAAATTAATTAAAAATTTTTAAGAAGAATTAATTTAAACTACAATAAAAATATTTTAATAAATAAGGAAATATTATTTATAATAAATAAATTGGTGAAATTTAATTTTGTATGATAATAAAATTAAAATAAAAGTTTCTTTGAGAAAATAAGAGCGGAATTGTTGCTTTGATTGTTTAAAGTAGGTGAAAATCCATGTAAAAGACAAATACTAAGTAGATTCGATTGATGACTATTTGTCTGTATGGCTATGACTGTATGACCCTGTGGATATAACGGATCCGACAAGGACAGGTCAGTCGGCCAGTATTAGTGCTTATTGCCTATTGCTTATAACCACTTACGACTAGCACGCACAAGAAGACCGGCCGGCACACCTCTCTATCAAATCATATACAAAAAAAAAAACGAGACATACTCGCATTGATAACAAGAACAAAATGAAATGCGATTGACTCGGTTTCATTCATATCGCGGATACGCGCACTCAGTTCGCATCAATTATTCTCATTAATCACATAATTAATAATAACCGATCAAAATCGGGTTTGTCTTGGTAGGAAGGGCGACCTCAATTATAAAACTTCTTTCCTTTTTTTTCACATGAAATTCCCAGTTAAAGAATTTTACTCATAAATTTTAATCATGTCCCCATTTTGTTGCATGGAAAAAAAAAGACGACTATTTCCGCACTCGTACCATTCGACCCCATCCTTTCACGGATTAAAAATAAAAAATTCTTAACTGTTAAAGTAGGGATCATTATTTCTATAATTTTTTTACGATCATTCACAAGATTAAAGAATAATTATTTTGCCTTAATTCTTTATCATTTTGTTTATTTTTTTAATTTAAGTTTCACTCTCCTCCTTTCGTTTTATCAATTTTTATCTCCACGACTATTTTAATAACTAACATTCTCACTTAATGTTCATCTTCATTCATTTTCTTTTCTTCTTTTCTAAGCAATATAGTCTCAGCAAAATTTTCGCATGATGATGAAAGTCCAGCGTTTCATTATAAATTCGTCACTCTTTCATCTTTCTTTAACTAATCATTTTATTTTTCTGCGAATTTCCTTCAAAATGAATATTGAAATTTTTAAATGTTAATATAATTATTTGTCAGAGAAAATAGAAATACCATTTTAATTAATTGTAATACTTAGTACGTTCTATTTTTAATTTTCCACCATCTAGTGACCTCTGTTTAGATTCACTAGAGTAAATAACTAGTACTTTCGATGACAAATTAAATTACTACCATATCCTTTAATAAGTAAAGTTAAATTTGACATTAAATCCATTAATGGAAATGAAACAGTAGTGACACACTGTAATTTTGAATGCATTTAGTATACAGAAATATGTATAATAAGGGGGTTGTCTTGAGATTTAATTCAATTTTGATTGATCAGCTGTTTGGCAACCCGTAAGAATACACACGGGCGGCGGTAGTTTTAAGTGTTTATATGTGTGTGGGTCAATTCAGGCTCCGGGCGGGCGGTCAAGTCACCGTTATCAGTCCGGCAGTCCGGGCCCGCCGCAAGCATCATGCTCCACATCGTGTTAATTAAACACCGAACCCAAACTGTGCCATCGCCCAAATTCACAGCCAATACTATACCGTTAAAAAACATTATTAAATGTAATATAGGATATATTAAATGTACGAAAATTATTTTTTTCCTTTCATTCTTCCTTTTTCCTCTTAAGTATGTGTGTGGCATTAAATCTTTCATCTTCTTATTTTACCACTTGTTAATTTGTGATTATTAATTTTGCATAGCACGAGGTTATAATGATATAAAACAACTTCAGATATCTAATTGCAAAGCTAAATACCATCAGGATTTAATTTGATTGGAATTTAGTTTAACATTCTTTTTATACCGATTATAATTAATAGCTGCATGAACTTTTTTTTTTATTGGCTTAAATTAAATTATTAGGCCGACAGCTAACCGAATCATTAATCAATGAAATATTTTTGATGCAATTTAAATTTAATTGAAACAATCCATTAAATTAAATAATTTATTAATGGCAACGCAATTTTAATTCAATGCTTCAAAATAATAATATTTAATAAATTATATAAAAAATTTTTCGTGATAAGCTTATTATGAAGAACAAGATAGAAAAATTTATGAATAAATCTTAATATTAATCCAATGTTAAGTTTATAATTTATAGATGATAAAATAGTAATTTAGAGTAATGCCCCCTCGACCTAGAAAGATTTTTTGATAATACTATTACCATACCCCAATCTATCATATAAAATATAATAATAATAAAAAACAATTAAATTATTCATTCGATACTAGTTTGATTGGCTTGAAGCAAAATAGAACGCAGATCGAAATTTGATAGGATAGCAGGGAGGTACGATTAGAAAACAATCATTAATAAGCCTAGACACGTACCATCATTCCAATTTTGCATTTTATGGCTTACTAATGTTATGATAAATGATTTATATGCGTATAATATAATTACATCATCATGTTTGTATATACATGCTGTTCTGTGCCATACATCGTACGTGCGCACATGACATTTACTTGCATGTTGGAACTTAATATTCATTAGTCATAAAACAATACTGTTCAAGCTAAAAAATCTGCAATGTAATACATATTGGTATATTAATTATAATATACAATATTTATTATATTTTTTGTACCATAAATAAATTTAAAATTTACAATTAATTTATATAGTAACTTATTGAAAATCGTGAGCTATCATAAATTGTATAAATCAAAATGAAATGGAAATAATTAATAATCAGCAGGGTATGAGAAACTTTCTTTGCGAATACAAATTAATGATCATGCAACCTCTCATTACAATTTAACTGCTCACTTGACCACCACTTTACTTAATTTATTATCTCTGATAATTGCAATAAAAAAAATAATAATAAAATAGGAATTTATCGTGAAAGTCAAAGAAACGGTAAAACATCTTACAAATATTCGTTAAACTATTTTAAAAATTGAAACTTAGTTACATTTCTGTTATCAAAAAGTTCGATCATAAAATTCCAATTGCGTTGGGCTAGTTGCACTCTTAATGACTTTATTTATTTACAGATCTCTGTTTCTATCTTGATCAAATTGATTTGGAATTACCTATTATAAATCTAGATCAACTGTATATCGTGTAACCTGAAATGGGTTTTAAGAATTTTTTTTTGTTGTGAGGATATTCGTCGGGGAATAAATCTCGTTTGAATGATAGAAAATATAACTGGGTGGAACGTGACTTGGTGATATCTAGGTCATGCATAAGTTATCAAATTTAAAAAAAATGATTGTGGAAATAAAATTGATAATTTATCAAAGATTCTTTTAACTATAAAAATTTTTTAATCAGACGGACACTTTCTACAGGTCCAAGATAAAAAATCCAATCCCGGCGAGTCTCGAATTCACGACCTTCCGCTTCCCAGGTGTCCCGCGTGCGGGACACCTGGGAAGCGGAAGGTCGTGAATTCGAGACTCGCCGGGATTGGATTTTTTATCTTTAATTTAATCCGAAAATTTGCATTTAAATCTCAAAAATAATAGTAGAAGTGAGATGTAACAATTGTATACGATAGAAAGAAATTGAATAAAAGAAAATTTGAAATATTTTAGATTTTTTTTTTTAAATTTTCCTACAACTTTATCTTAATCTTCGGCTCGCAATGAGTGGAAAAGAGATGTAAATAAAAATAAAAAAGCATGTTTTAATTAATTTTAATAGCGAAAAATAGAAAGGTAATAATAAAAAAAATTAATTAGGTTAATTATGCAAAATTATCTTTTATAAAATTACAATTGCTGAAGTAAAATTGCGTGTTGTAAAATTTACCGTGCGAATTAACTAACACATTTAATTTCTAGCTACATTCGTATAAGCTTGTTGTAGGTTAAATGATACATTGATCTAAACTACGGCCATTTAATACGTGGAGCAATAAAAACGCCCCAACAAGCGCGGGTTATTTAAATCCTGCTTTGTTATTGGTTAAATTCAAATCGCGTCCCAAAATGCCGAGAATTTCGTTGTTGTTTTCTCTGATTACATACCTTCTTCTTGCCTTAGACAAAATTTATGGTACATTTAAGCTTCTTAATGTTTTTTATGTAAAATATATTAAAATAAATAAAATATTAAATGAAGATTGTTTTCACGAAATAAGTGAGGTTATGTTGTGTTGGTGTAATTGGGACTTTCAGAATTAGCAAATGAAGTGCAAGAACTTCTCCCGCTCAAATTTGAATTATCAAAATTAAACCTGAAGAATTGTGTTATTATAAATCAAAAATTAAAAGTGTTTTTGGAAGAAAAAAATGTTACGAAATCACATTAAGATTTAAGATTGAGTGTTCGTAGTATTTTAAGATTGAAATGCGATTAGTAAATTGACAAAAAAAAAAGATGTAACCTGATTATTTTTAAAGGCTTTCACCAAGTATTATTCACTTTATAAAAATGTCATAAATGTTTTATTGAAATGCGGTAAATAGGATTTCATGGTGGATTAGTACGAAATAAAATAAATGTGTTTAAACTTTAAATTTTACTTTTAAATATTTATTAGTATTATTTAAGTTTAAAGAGTTAGAAAAAATAATCTAATTGAATATTAAATAACGAAAGACCGTAAAAAAATAAATTAAGGACGACTATAAAAGTTTTAATCTTCACATATTTAAATGAGTGTAGATTTAAATTCTCATAAAACAAAATAATTGTGCCAAGGTCTTACCTTAATTAAATTAATATCTAAAAATTGATATAGAAAAAGCTTTAATAAACAAATATAATTTTTAAAATTATTTATTCAAAAGTCCGCTCTTTATAATCTTTCCATAAATAAATCTTTTTGCTCTACTGAAATCGAAAATATCCAATGAAATCCATTAAGCATGCAAGAAAAATTAAAAATGTACATGGTAGTTAAGACTATTACGCTATATAATTACTAATTACCATTGCAAATACAACAATAATAACAGTAAAATGAAAGGTGTATACACTTTCATAATAAAGGCACCACAATTTCGATTAATTTCTTGAATTGGGTTAATTGCTTCTCATTAGTATACTCTAATTAACCGAATGATGCGCTCAACTATTATTTTGATCCGATCTGAGAGATTTCTTGGTCAACTGATGAAAAATGTGATCGATTTTAGCAAATAACAGAAGATTTCTGTCGTTAACAGTTTGATTGATTTATTGGTCACGAATTTTACTCTTTCTCGGATCGCGACACGATACAATCACATATTTTTTTTATTTAAACTCATCTACCACATGTTACTTATCTAACACATGCCAAACTGGTGAATTGGTGCTCTAATAATATCGTTCTGGTTACAGTTAAATGCTTTCATTGCAAATTAGTGTCATGTTTTACATGAGAATTATCTTACTGTACGTTATGTAACTCATTAAATAATTGATTGCTACAAACACCCACAATTATTCCATTTACATTCTTTTCGTAAACAAAACATTTTACTTATTTATATTTTTTGTAATAAGATTAAATCACCGATATTTATACAGTAATACAATGTAATGCTTTAAAAAATTAAATTTGTGCACAAGCACGAGCATGAGTGAATATAAAACTAAATTAATGAATTGTATAAAAATTTTTTTAAATTGTGTACATACCCCATGATAAAGGAGACAGACTAGAAAATAAATATGCAGCCGCATTTCCTTGTGGCCCCAGCTGCGACGCCCTTCTTTTTTCTGAAACATAAAAAAAAACCGTTAAGAATAACTCAAAACAAGGATTTTTTTGATAAATTAAGCAATTCCCACGGTACAGTTTGAATTAATTAATTATTAATTAAAATTTTAGATTAGAAAATGTTAATGAATTCAGGAAATATTATTTTCGGAAGAAATTAAACATCACATTGGAATGTATTTATTAAAAAACAAAAAATTCATTAATCAAAGTAACCTATGGATATTTAAAAATAAAAAATAATAAGATAACAAAGCATTTTTTTTTAATAACAAATGTTTGTTTATTTATCGATTATGGGAAATACAAGTAGTTATTAACAACACTTAAAAAAAATTATTTATATCCATAGACTTTCTAATCTTTCCACCATGAAGACGAGATCAGAAAATTTAAATATATTAATTTGCAACAATCACCTCATCATACTGTAAGATTATATCTAGTTTATTATACAAGATTAATTCCACCATCAACACCATGATAATTTCATCTTATAAATTTTTTTTTATTATTATGAATGCCTGTTGTTCGCCCCAATTATTTGATTGGAGGTAACAGAGCTCGAACTAAAATCCTAAGCACTGATTAAACTAAATTGCATACATGTACGAGCTGTGAATACAATCATTTTAACAAAAATGTGCATGATAAATCGTTACCTATCATATGTGGTACTATTAAGAATAATTGAGAACACGCGTGTTTACACTTTAATGAACTTAATAATAATAATTTGTTTGTAAATTTAATGTAATTATTATATTTTATAGGACAAAATGAAGTTGAAATTAAATTGTTGTCAAAAAAAAAGTAGTTCATGCGAATATTTACTGAAAACATAATTTTTCATTTATAACAATAAAAAAATTTATACCAACAATGTTCATTTGTAATTATTAAAACGCAATAATTAAAAAGTTATTACAAATCGAGTTATTTACAAATTTATTTGTTACCGATTCTGGAGGATATTGATTTATTTCGTGGGGATATGATTTATTTCGCGCGTGCCTGAACGATTCGACTCATACTCTCATTAATTCCTGCGAGAGAGTGTTTGCTTTTTATATATATTTAGTTATTAATGATCGTGGAGAATATTTATTTCGCGGGGGTATCATTTATTTCGCACATACTTGACCGATTCAGACGACTTGGATCATACTCAAACAAATAGTTATTGGAAATTTGAGAATGGTCCAAATTGAACCAATCACAGTTAATAATAAAGATTTAATAGAACGTTTCTTAATTATTAAAAAAAAAAAATTTAATATTCATGCAAAATTTAATATGAAAAAATTATACAAACCATAATTACAAACGTAAACATAAGACAAGTGTAGGCGGAAATGGAAGTGTAAACACTTCTAATTTTTATTAAAAGATAATTAAGAATTGACTACTTGAACTGACTATTTGTATGTTGTGGGACAAAATAAACATAAACATAAGTGGATCTAACCGTAACGTATTATTACCATGTATGTAGTTAAGTAGCCGTAAGGTGCAGACATTGTACAGACCTCAGGATGGGGGCGGACAAGTGCAGTATGTAGTAAACATTTAGTTCAAAATGCATATCAACCGTGACGGATAGATATGTAAAGTAACAACTTTCTTTCTAAATCCGTTTCCAATGAAATGAAGCATGAAAACTGCAGTATAATTTTAATATTAAATCAATTTTATTTAAAAAACGACAACAATTTATCAAATCAAAAAAAAAAAAATATTTACAACCTTAATCACCATAGAAATATTTTGTTCTATATTTTGAGGTTATATTAAAATTAAATGACTTAATTCAGATTTAATAAGTAATTATCTTGAAAGGAAATGTTTTATGTTCTATAAACGTAGATGTGGAAATAATTTTAATTAATTAATGTGATTAATTTATCAATTAATCAGGAAATCTCAAATTACACTTATTAGGTAAATCCTGATATACACACATACATTTAATGAAACGCATAAATTTTAGTAAAATATTTATAATGTTATAAGATCGTGATGAATAAACCGGATATCCTTAAATTATTTTTCAAAATTGCAGTTAATAATTCAAAATAGTATTAGGGAAACATTGAGAAAAAAAAAACAACAAACATATCAAATCTTGTGGGTTATATTTTCTCATGTAACCATTTTGTCCCATTTTCTTGAACTAATCAAACTTATTTCCCATTTAGGACAATTTATCATTCTATTCAATTAATAAAATTAAATTAAGACATAAATTATTACTAGTATTCAGGTTAGTATTAAAAGATTTATAGTAAATAATCTTCTAATGAAGAAAATATAGGTAATAGACAGGATCTAAACATTTAAGAAACAATTTAATGCCAATGATTGTAACACAAATACCTTTGAATATTAACGCACGTTATAAAAACCATAAAATAGAAATTTATTTGAAATTGTTTAAAATAATTATTATAGTTTTATTGTTAATATACTGAATTAATTTTATAGACGATAAAATTATTTCTATTAAGAATATTTATATATAAATTGAGTATGACTAGTCATTGTTTAAATTTACTGTGTCATTTTAAAATATAATTAATACATAAAGCAATTGAAACGTTTATTGTTGAAAGAGCACAAAAACATTTAATTTAAATAATTTTATGTTTTGTCCGTGTAATGAGATGTTTTTACCGGAAAATTGGTTATATGATCTTTTATTTGATGACAGATTTCTCTTGTTATAAAGTTATTTATTAAATTTCTACATCGCTGATCTTTAAGGTATTATTCAATCTCTTTCTAACATACACGATCCACCATCGTTACATCTCACTTCCATTCATTGTGAGGCGAAAATTAGGGGAAAATGTAGGAAAATATTCACACGAAGGTTTTTTATATAGTACATCTATCCTATGATAGGTGGCGTGCGTGCATATACAAACTGCCTTACCAGTTAAGGTCATACCAAAGTTTTCAACGTCATGCCAAGGTTTTCAAGATCAAACCAAGGTGTGTTCAAGGTCAAATAAAGTTTTTTAAGGTCAAGCCAAAGTTGTTAGGTAGAATATTTGTTGAAAATCGTCGAAAATCGTCGAAAATCGTTGGAAATTCGTTAAAAATAGTCCAAAACTGCTGAAAATCGTCAAAGATTCGTTGAAAATCGTTCATATTCGTTGAAAATCGTTAAAAAATGATCGAAAAAGGTTTGGAATTCGTTGAAAATTGTCGAAAATTTGTGAAAATTGTCAAAGATTCGTTAAAGATTAGAAATCTTTGAAAATCGTTAAAAATTCGTTAGAAACCGTCGAAAATTGTTGAAAATCGTTGATAATTCATTGAAAATTCGTTGAAAACCATTGAAAATTGTTTAAAATCGTCGAAGATTCCTTGAAAATCTTTGAAATTCGTTGAAAATTGAAAATCGTTGAAATCATTGAAAATTCTTTGAAAATCGTTAGAAATTCTTTGAAAATTATCGATTTTTCAGGTTATCGCCCAAATTTTGGGGTTATTGAGTGATTATCAAGAGATTTTTGAGGTTATCGAGTAATTTTTGAGATTTTTGAGTGATTATAAAACGATTTTTAAAGTTATCGAATTGAGTTTTTCAATTTTTTCGACTTTTCAACTTGAGTTTTTCATTTTTTTCGACTTTCAACTTGAATTTTTCAACTTTTCCTACTTTCCGACTTAAAATTTTCAATATTTTCCAATTTGCCAACTTGAAATTTTTTTTTTTTT
>JAODAH020020230.1:0-12435 GCA_027574865.2 Coproporus ventriculus | reverse complement strand
TTCAGGCAGATCTTAATTTTCCTTCCCTAGAAAAGTTCATGACTGACCAAATCAACAAATTTTTTGACAAATCCAAAGACCACTCCAACCTCTCAATCATCAAAATTTTCGACCCTGATTGAAAGGGTAAACGAAGACGCCCCTCTGACAAACCAACACTATTAAGCCAATAATCTCTCTGACCACTTTTTAAACCTTCACCCATTCAGGAACTCAGCATGTTCTGCATGCTGCCCTATAACTAGCTACGTTCCCCAGACGTTTTAGTGAGTATGCCGCCTGGCAAGCAGAGAGTCTCACACTGTTCTGCTCTCGCTGATAACCTTCACTGGTAGGCCAGTCAGAGTCGTTCGGTTACAAAAGGTTTTTCCTCTGGCAAATAAAACAACAACATTTAGTTTGAGTGTAAGAAGCAAGGAGAATTAACGTCTCAAATCAGCGCGTGCATTTAGTTTCTATTGAAATTTTGAAAATAGTATGAAATGTATTCGCTGATTTTGAATATAAAATTTACAAACTAATTGATACGTTTAAATTTTTCCGTAATTTCTAAATGGAGCTTGTACAATCTGTTTCTATTGTTAAATGTTACAAATAGTACGGATTGTACTCGTTTAATTTGGGATTAAATTATTAAATATTTAATTTAAGAATAGTGAATAAATATAAGTTTATGTTACTTCTTCTATTTTTCCGTCTTCTAACTTTTCAGATCAGTGTGTACATTTAGTTTCTATTGAATTTTTGAAAATAGTACGAAATATACTCGCTGATTTTTTAAGTGAAACATACATTGCACTTTTACATTTTTTGTAACTTATAAATTAAGCTTGTACAATTTGTTCCTATTTTTTATTTCGGGATTTTCTAGAATCTTCCATCTTTAGAATAGTTCATTTGGCAAAAACAGTTCCTTAAATTATTGTGCGGTGAAGGTATACTCTGACCATCTATATTTGTTTTTTTTCTGATTTAATGGGTGATTATTATTTTTACTGCGTGACTACTTAGCAAATTTGAGCTGGATGATGGTCTGACTTGGTATTGGGATAGCGGGTAGTATACGTTTCTTTAAGAAATACTGTATGCCTTAATGTCTATTCTTTTCTTTTTTATAGTAAATTTAATTTTTTTTTGTGAATATGAGTTGAACTTCACTATGAGGCCAAATAATTAAGGTGTCATTCACATAACGCAACCACACATTTGGTCGATATTGAGCGAATTTTAGTGCTTTTCCTTAAAAATTAATAATAAATAAATGGGCTATTGCAAGAAAAAGGAGAGCTTTTTACACAATCTTTTGTATTACCGAATGGTTTTCAACATTTTTTTATGTTAGATACTAGAGGTAAGAGTATTGCACCTCTTTTCTTGTAAATCTTTGCTGGCTAGTGACGCTATTTCTGTACTCCATCTTGTCTAAACTAAATTTTTAAATCTCTTTATGCTTTCTAACTAATTCTTTTGTGCTGAATTACTCATGCACGTAAATCCTGGTGCTTCTTTCAAACACTAAATGGTACAGTTCGCCTGACCCAATTTTCAAATAAGTGTCAATACGCATCTCTAAAGTAGAGGCAATGTTTCAAGACGCCGTTAGAATGGCATGACAGTGTTTTGATTTAATTATTTGTTTAAAATACCTTCTCGAAAACTAGTTAATAGCCAATAAAGTTCTTTCACTCTGTTACTACATGTATATGTACCTTTTTTTTCGATGTTTTTTTTTAATAAGAATTACTAAAATGTACTATTAACAAATCTTTTTTAGCAATATCTGAAATTTGATCTGGTTTTATTATATCAAAGTCCTATTTAAAATAAAGAATATGTACCCACTTAAAATTTAATATAGTAATGTAAAATTAACTAAAAATAACAGTCCCCTTAATATTCATATTTGTTGTATCTAGTTGACAAGTTGCAAGTGTATGCGATTTTGATATCCCATTACCAGTGGTTGAAGGTATATATCCCACTAAACACTGTCTAACATGCCCATTTAAATAAGTTGTTTTAAAACAATCCTCTGCACTAAAGACATGGATAATAATCATTATGTTGATTTTTTTGCGGACTTTGTCTTCGTTTTGGTCATATGTCACCTCTTAAAATGAGTTGAAAATTGTCACTGCTTTTCTTGGCTAAAATAGATTTTATTTCTTTCTCGCAATGAGGGTTTCGTTTTAAATGTTTGGAGGAAATATTTTCATCACAATATGAGTACGTGACTTCTTTATGTTTGTCTCGCTGAAATGAATTTCTATTTTATTTCAATGACAATGGAAAAATAAATAAGACTAAATTATTAATGAGAATTTTTACTATTTTAATACAATTTATTATCGCTTTGAAACTTCGCTAATTTGTTGAGTACATTCCCGCGAAGGTTTTTTGCCTAGTACAGACAGGATTTATTTTTCGAGTTTCCTTGAATTTCCTTTCTTCTGAGATCGCAGAAGCGCGCGTCGGGAATTGCAGTTAAACAACAATTATATCAGTAATTTAATATAATATGCCATTTCGCTTAATAAAACGTCGATCTCATCGTCAGTTTCATTGTTTACGATTATTAATATAATTGTTCCCTATAAATTTTTTTCTTATAACACCTGATGCACACACTTGGACCAACTATTTGCTGTGATTTTAGAAACTTCGTCTTTAATAATGTTTATTGTATCATTACTGAATTTTGGAGCAGTATTAGATTTCCTGACGTGACTCTTGAGTTCATGCCAAATAATCTTAATGGATCAAAAATGCAGTGATAAGGCTATACGGTCAAATTCTATTTGTATTTAGTACCTCCAAAAGAGAGTGTACCACTCTTCGAAATATAAATCACTTTCCAAGAGGAAATCTTCGATTTCTTCTTTATTTGAAGCACTATTTGGATTTTTTTTAATTTGCGCATAATGGAACGGCGCGTTATCCAGTACTGTATTAGGAGATCTTTTGGGCAATAATATATTTGCGAGACAATTTTTAAATAATTCTGTCATCATATTCTGATGGTAGCCCAAAGATGAATCCGTCAGATTTTTTTGCAGATAAAAATAAAGCATTTCCCCCCCAGCCAATTTTTGATCCAGCATGTAGAATGATTTTTCGTTTTCCACGCGAAGGTCAGACATTGAAAACGTATTTATGCATCACACCATTCTGTTTTTGCAGTATTGTGCGTACCGTACCATGTTTCGTCAAGTAATGCAATCGCTGTATTTGCATTTCGATTTCGATTTGTTTTAAAAATCTTACTCGCCATTTCAAAATTCGTGCGAATTCCATCAGTACCTGGCGTTTATTAGTTATTTTGTAATGAAAATTTACTTTCTTCAGAAAAACACGTCTCCTTACAGCAATTAATTTCAAAATTCGTGTTAATTTTATAATGTAATTCTTGTAGTGTCAACACAGCACTGTTTTTGTAGGCCTCGTAAATTAAGCGCCTTATTAAATCAACATCAAAGTTCTTAAAAATTTTAGAAAAATGAGCATCTTTTCTCACTTTTTTCACGAATTCCATTCGCAACTATTCTTTTTACAGTTGAAACGAGATTTTGATCATTCGACTTACTTTTATCGAATCTCCATGTATTTCTTCTGGAGTATATAATTGTAAATATTCAACATTATTTGTTTAGCTTGGGGTAATAAATGAATTCGTTTTTGTTTTATTGATTGTTTATTTAGTGAGTTATCATTAACTATTTCTATTTCTTCCACTAATTCCCTTACTTGCGCAACTTCTATATGATGTTCATTTGCTTGTTGTTGTCGACTTCAATCCATGGCCTCCACATTTTTAATATTAACGGGTTCGGACTACAGAAACTGCAGAATTCAGTTTTATTACTCACAATATCTAGGTATGCTATATAATATACCTTTACGTAACACAATTAAAATGTGTAGTCTTGAAAAGAATCTAATCTTTTAAAATAGAGTAACGCATAAAACTAAATGAAACAAATAAAAAATTATATAATCGGCCAACTACAATTTTATTTCTGCACTTTATACAAGCTCTCAATGTACTATTGTTTTCAAAAATAGTACCTAAGGGATTATAAAGAGATGTAATTTGTGCATTTTCTTTGAATATAGTTAATTATACACAGCAACTTCTATACAAATGTTGTTGGTATTCCTCTCAAAATTTAATTCGAATTTTTAATGTCTTCGAACTATTTTTACATTTTCCGGTTACATTTCATATGCATAAATAAAACAAAATATACTACTGAAAAAGGAAGATTTTTTAAATTATTGGTCTTATATATAAAGTATAAAACAATTTAATGGTCATTTAATGTTTGATTAAAACATTTTTTTGGGCCGCCGGCCAGAATCAGTGTGTTTGCAGTACCAGAAATTTTCGGAAACACCATGATTACAGTACCAGTCCCGCAAAAAGCCACCAAATGTGTTGGCATTAATAATTACTAAATAATATCGAGATTAGAACTGTCAAAATTTGGAAACAAACACAAAAGTAATTATTTTTCAAATAATAAAGTACTTTAAATTCAGTTTAAATTCTAAATTCTACGAACGTTGGCCCAAAAAATCTTGTTAATCATTTCGCCTGAAACTTTTTTGCAAGTGTTCGTATTTTGTAGGCGTGAGCTTCGACCTGGTCTAGGATCTATACTCGCACTTGTAAAAAGAAAATTTCATGCCTAATGATTAAAAAAAAACTATTTTTGAGATTTTATTAAAAAAAATTAAATCAAAATAAATATTTATATTTTAAATTTAATCAGAAAATGAATATTTAATAAATTCCTGGTATGAATTAACAATTAGTGGTTTTACTTGTATTTACATTACACCGTGTATAAGCTAGTGTGATCTATAGCATTTTTCCAATTTTCAGTTATTACATATGCAACTGCTTTTTCGAAAAGGGTTTTAACATCCCCTATTTTAAAGGTAGTATTTTTCGCCACTACTCCTTTAATGATTCCCCAAACTCCCCAAAACTCGATTTGGTTTAATTCAATGTGATAAGGGGGCAGACGTATCACTACTATATTTTCGGCTTTCGCCATTTCATCTACTGCAAATCTGCATTTTCTGGTAGTCTTGACAAAATTTGTAAAAACCATTTCTCAAATACAACACTATTTATGTCCTCATGATAATCTCCCTTGTTTTTATTCGAAATATAAGAGTTTTCCACAAATCCATCTTCACATCGTATATGCGCTACTTTAAGCAAATAGTGGTAATTCTAACATATTCATTATTTTTTTACTGCTGCCTCTTTGAATAGCCATAACAAAATAAAATCAGATATAATTTAGTGACAAAAATTAACAAATCAATGTTTACTGGAAATCAATTTCTTTCAGCAATCTACTCAACCAACTTCTTGATACGTTTGGCAGATATTCATAAGCATTTACAGCACTATTTTATTTAAAGTAGGTGGTTCGTAGGTTGCAAAAAAGAAGAATGAACCACCCGCCTAATTCCGCCATTTGCTTCTTGATTATATGATCTAAAACACTTCGGGATCATTTATAAGCCTTTGGTGGTTTTAAAACATGATCTGTTTTGTGATACCGAAGTACGTTATAAACGCTAGAGACTCCAACACCAAAAATAATTTTTACCCATGAAGTAAGGCTTATATGTTACATTCAAATTTTTTACCTGCTCCTTTGCCGTAAATTCACTCTTTTTCTGCCGTTGTGCCACCTGGAGAGCTTTCTTGTTGCGCTTTGAAAATATTTATAATTCCCGAAAAATAAAATAATAACAATGGCCACAACGCTAACAACAATAACAATCACAAAACAAAGGAAAAATAATGATATTAATAGTTCACAAAATATGTGGCTAATTTCTTCAGTTGATTATTTTAAAATGAATAATTAACGAGTTATGTAAATACGTATTTTACATAATAGATATATCAATAAATATCAATTCGAAAATCTTTCAAAGGTACTTTAATAACTAAAATAATGTTATTCTCTTTAAACGCGCCCTCTACTACACGATCGATATAGAAGTCGGATAGATTTTCGAATGGGATTCCATAGCGGGTATTTTTTCGTTCCACTTCGCGCAGAATGATTTACAAATTTACCATTGACATAACTTCTGGCGTAAGTCTTCCACTATGGCAGGTGGAAACGACTTGATCCACATCTTGTTTGAAAAGTGTCAGTTCATCACAAATTCAGAATAAAACATTTTCCGACACACAGTACGGTGCATTTGTCGTAACCGTTGATGTGAACTGACCAATTCTGTGATATCCGCAGTAACTTCCAATTGGTCGTTTCGTCAATGAACACAATTCCTCCAGGTAAATACCTACGATAAATATTTCGCTGATACCACATGGAATTAATGTCGCCCATGACACCCGACCAATTTCGTCGTTCGACCGTCGTATTTCTTAGTAGTTTTAAGACTTGTGTTCGTTTCACCCGTTCAAAAAGATATTGTCGTCTTATCCCACCCCACATAATATTTCTCACAAGAGTTTAAAGGTTGACTGGGCACGTGATCAACCGAAAAAATAAAATACAGTGTACTATTTGGCAAATCTGAGAAAATTACTCCCATTACTAATTCAATCGGTGGGATCTTTAGATCCATGGCTACTCCTAGTAAGAAACATTGAACATTCTTGTTCCTATAACAGAATATAAAATATTTTAAAAGCTAACACAAACACCTGTTAGCGGAAGCTGCAAACTTTTTACATTACTAATTTTAATATTTACTTTTTACATAGCTTACAATCAATATTTTTCCTCATATATAAATATTTCCTTTTAATCATAATACATAGGTGCACACTGTTTTAATTTTTTAACATGTACTGAGGTTATCTTCACAACTGAACACAGTCCCCTCAACCTATCGCTCAGTTGAATTTCTCCTAGGAGTCCACTTTTATTGCTTTCCGCATAGGCTTTTTTCGCATAATTTTTTCTGCACTTTTTTAGACTGAACTTCTCAAATTTTTCACTAAGGATCAACCAACGTTGGACCGACCCGTATTGTCGGGCTTTTGCTGATTTATTTACAAATCCAAGGGTTCGTCGGTACGAGCTGGTCAACGTTGCTCCTCGAGGGACGTCCAGTCGGGGTGAGGTGGCGCTGGTCGGGCGTCGTAGATGTAATCAACGCTTACGCGCCTAGTCGGCGAACTACAACACAACTTTATTCATCTTTTTATGTCGGATTCCATTTATAAAATGTAATGTGATTAATATGATAATAAAATGTTTTCTGAAAAATTAAAAAATTAAAATTTCAATATAATCAGAAATGCCCTCTCGTTGTTCAAAGAATTTGTTAATGAATTGGCAATAATTTTGATTGAGGCATTCTTGCAAGAAAAGTTTAATTTCTAACTTAATAACCGGATTAACGTTAACTAAAAGTAGTTTTTCAATTATGTTAGTCCCACCTGAGGGAGGTGTGCTAGAGAAGAGGTTAGTTACATTGAAAGAGTCTAATAAACAATTACTTGGCAAACTAATGCTTGTAATTTTATCTATCAAATATCTCGAATTCTTAAAACATATTTAGAACGAATCTGGTCTTTATTTGTTATCTTTTGGTGATTGCTAAGAAGTATGTGAGAGGCTAACAGCACGTAGTTTCAACATTAGAATTTGCGAACATAAGGATTATTTTGTTAATAATAAATCAAATTCAACTTACGTTAATTATTTAATAGACAGTAATCATAAATTCAATGATAATTTTAAAATTTTGCATATTTGTAATAAAAGCCTTAAATTAAATTTGCTTTAATCTATGGAAATTAATTTTTACAACAAACAAGGCAATTTGTAAAATGATCATTTAGAAGTCAATAGATTTCCTTTACTAAATTTAAATTAGTTAAGTGTCCTCATTCGTATGTTTTCTTGGGCATGAGTCAGTAGCGCGCCACGGTTAAGGTTTATCAGTAGGTGGTTTAATCCCTAGGGTAACAAGCGCGCGGACCGCTGGAGGAGTATTGGTCACTAGCGCGCGCGATTACTTCTGTCCCGCAGAGCGTCTTACGACGGTAGGTATAATAGTAAAGTAACAATTAAGACAGTCAATATATTATTTTTTATTTATTTTTTACATATTGATATGATACAGTTTTCACAAAATCTGTACTACAATAATCTTGTTTTATCATATCAATCAGGTTACAAATATAATCATATCGTTTTCTATAATTACTATTTTTTACTTTGTTGGCAGTTGAACACTATTTATTTTATTATAAATGTTAATTTGTATATCATTTAACACATTTAGGAACTTATAAATGTCTGGGTGAGGGGTATAAAAATTTGAATTAAAATGGCCGTGAAAAGATTGAAAAGCGTTCGTCGTGCGTTCAATACTTGCACTATATTTGTGGAACAAAAATGCAGGATTTACATTTATAATTTTGTACCAAATAATCGGCCTAAAACAGTAAACCAACGTAACCACAAACTATGTTCGCAGTTTTTGTCTTTATAGTTTTGAACTAGGCCCAAGTTTTGAATTTTTCTAAACCAAGATTGAGTTAAATGAAACCTGCAACAACAATAATATTTATTTGTAGCCAATTTCGCTTGACGTCTGATGTAAGGCCTTCCCAAAATGGCAAACTATATCTGTTGGATTAAAATTCAAATTTACAGAATTGCAATAATTATAAAACATTTGCTTTATGCTATGTTTTGCACAATTTGTTGGAAATAAAATAAAAGCAAGCGGTATATAATTACCGTTTTCTACTGAATGTATCGTGACCATTTGGGTAAAAAATTTTGAACAATAATCAAATGTTCCATCTACAAAAACCTGTTCGCGGGAACATAAGTAATCTTTTGTTCCATGTGAAAATATGACAATATTGATATCTTGATTATTACACAACAAAAACAGTTTTAACGATGTTCAACAATTTTTCATTTAGAAGAACTTGTGTTTGATTCTTTAATTTCAATCATTTTATTTGTCACTCACAAGAAATATAAAAATATCAATATTTATAAAGGATGAAGGCTTAATCCTTGTTCACGCACTAGTTGCCTATAAATAACAAGGGATTTTCTGACGCTCAGCAGGGAAGAAGTTACCGCGCGCGATAATGACCAACACCACTTTTGTTAACTGTACTATTTGTTAATCCTGTACCTGCCAAATCCCGTATTACGTTTACATCCTCTACGTCACAAGCCCTAAGAATTTCCATATTTCAATTATACAACCCATATAAGTCTAGCAAGAATTGTAATTTAATTAGTCACTCATCTACCCGATGAAGCCACTGTGCTTTGGAGGCACAATTGTAGTAACAATAAATATTTTGGAAATTTGTAAAATTGTTTATTTTAATAAAATCTAAATTCATATAAAGTTTTATTAGAAGTTGGCAAAATGACTAACATAAAATTTAAGAAAGATTATTAAAAAGGTAACATTTGAAATCTGATATAGGTAAATCGAAAAAAGCAGAGATAAAACGAAGAAAAGAAAACCTTACTGGAGATTAAAATTAATACAAATTTGAAAAAATTGATTCAATAATTCAATGATATAATTAAAAAATACTTTCTTAAATTAGAGTTGCTAAAAAATAAACATAAAATTGATGCATTATAAAGAAAAATATTAGTCAAAGTAGATGTTGATAAGAACCATCTCACTTTACTTATTGCAGCGGTAACCACGGTTCTGCTTTATGAATGTTTTTGCTAGGTTAATAAAACGTTGGATTAATTTTTGTATGTGTAATGGTCCTGGGTGTTGATTTGGTCCTGTTGTTGGGATTGGGACATTTTCTTGGTTTCGAACGGAGAGGTTTATTTAAATAAATTATATATTTTTGACAACGTCTTTTTAATTGTTGCAAAATGATATTTATACATATAAAAACTATTTTAAGAATGGAGGATGATGTAATGTAGTTAATAGAAAATTTAGACTTTTCTAAGTTAATGGTACCAGAATTGAAAAAGGAATTAAAAGCCTGAGGATTTAGTACAATGGCTAACAAGGTGGAATTAATTGAAAGGTTATTAAATGCTGAAAAAATGAAATCTTTTGATGATACTTATGTTGAATCGGCGGAGGATATATACGAATCTGAGTTAGATGTCTGCATGGCCCTGAGCTCGAATGAAAAATCGAAATGTGTTTGCTGTTCAATTACTAATTTCACAAGCTTTTACTGAGAAGGATAACCAGCTCTCCTTAATTATAAAAGAAAATGAATCTTTAAAGCATAAATTGATTGACTTAGAAAATGAAAATATAAAGCTGAAAGAACAAACGTTAATTCATGTGATGGAAATATTTAAATATGAAGTACTTAATAGATTTAACTCTTTGGAAACATAAATGGAGTTGTTAAAATCTAATAAATTTATGGGTCAAAATGAAAATCGCTCTTTTGTAAAATATTTAAATGGCTGTAATGACGGTTTCAAAGCATCGAATTCTAGTAAAGCAAGTCCAGTAAATCACATTCCAAGTAAGATTAATAAAGATCATGTTTTTATGGTCAATTCAAACAATAAATATTTAATTAAAAATTAAACTCGAATACTTCATTGTATATTCCCTGCAACAAATTCAAGGAGAAAAACAGCAGTGTAAGCAGATGGGGGAAACCCAGAGGAACACTCTCTAAGCGATGACGAATGGAAACAAAGGCAACGCCGCAAATACCGTAAATCCAAGAGCCATTTCTAAGGTTGTGCGGGTAATACAACTGCATTAGAAGTATATTCATTTAAAGGTTGCAGATGGATATTTGTTTCAAGGATAAAAAAGGTGTTACAGCGGAACAAGTAAGAAAATTTGTCAAAGGAAAAGTAAATAAGGATGTTTTAAATAATACCAGCTTCATTATTGAAGAACTAATTCCAAAATATAAAAACGCAGACTATTCCTCGTTTCAAAAAAATATTTATTAAAGCGCCACTGAGAATTCAGTTATATAAAGACGCATATCCAAGTTTACCATTACCCCCACAACCAGTGATTGCAAGATGGGGTACTTGGTTGATAGTCTTTGAAAATTATCCCGAAAATTATAATTTAATAGAAAACTTTGTTTTTTAGTAAATTGCTTTTTTTGGTTACCTCCTACAAATTTTGCCAAGGGGTAAGTTTGCATTTCGGGGACGTTCAAGAAGAATTATTATAAGTTAAAAAAATTTTTTGATATTTTTCAGAATTTTAGTAATTTATTTTATTGCTTTACTGGTACAGATTTTATTAAGGGCTGAATTGGTATTTAGGGGATGTAGAGGGAAAATTAATAAAAGATCCAAAAATTTTTTATTGCAATTTTAATAATTTCCGTCCAAATTTCTTAACAAATTTATTTAATACATATATTTTTTGTTAAGGGTGATTTGGTTAAGGGGATGCACATGGACATGTAGGGATGTGATAATAATTTGCACAAAAAATTTAAAACTTTTTGCTTTTTAAAGTAATTGTTTGAAACGCCTTCATCATTTTTAATTCATATAAAAGTAAAAGTAAGTTAAAACCTCATAAATGCCGCTTTTAAATTGCATGGGCGAATTCTTATGCAAATTAGCAAAATCTAGCTTATGGAAATAAAGCAGAATTGTATAAAGTGGCTTGCCGGTATCTGGCAACGTCGCAGTGGCTTAAGTTGATATTGTATTTCCAAAAAATGCGTATATTTTGGCTTAAAAATGTATGAAAAGTGTTGTGGACCCAACATGTACTATAGAAGAGTAAAAACATGACTTACACACTTTTTTACTTTAGGTTATTTAATGTATATAAGTGGGTATTGTAACCAAAGAGGCAAAACAGCAATATATATATATTTAAATAGAGAATTGAAAATGAATTTTAATAGTCATTTTTTTTCATGTCCTTACCACTAATTGTAATTAATGTTCCTAATTATGGATATTTTTAGAAGAAAACAAAATGCAGATAATTTCAATTGCACTATTTTTTATTGTAAAATTTTAATTTTAATTAAATAGAAAATGAAAAATTTACCTATTTTCTGTTTAATTAGGTGTTCGAGAAGCTGCAAGTATGGACCAGAGGAAACAATATTCATCATCATTCTCAATGTTTAAAACAGCCTGCTTCTTGGATAT
This sequence comes from Coproporus ventriculus, assembly GCA_027574865.2. Lineage (NCBI taxonomy): Eukaryota > Metazoa > Arthropoda > Insecta > Coleoptera > Staphylinidae > Coproporus > Coproporus ventriculus. The sequence continues at coordinate 304 of JAODAH020020230.1, read as the reverse complement.
TTGCGATGGTAAGGTGGTGAATGATGATGCTCGCAGAGGGTTGAATTTCGCCGCGTTGATCTCCAAGAACAAAATGTTCTATGAAGCCCATCCTCAGATATAAAATGAGAAAGAATTAATATTGACGAGTTAATCATTGTAAAATATCTTACCGGAATCACGCTCCTGAAAATCAGCCATCTTCTGATTGATGGATCCAATCAAGGAATAAAAAAGTTCCTCCAAATTTGTTGATTGGTTAACAATAACATTTCTTATGTTGAAAGATTTTACGTCAACAATTTCTTTTTCCAAAATAATATAA